>CAJVQF010000062.1:0-106964 GCA_911254575.1 Candida sanyaensis | reverse complement strand
GGTCTGAAAAATTAGTACCCCCATTAAATTTCTCATTAGTAGAGAATGGTATATATAGATCAGGATTTCCTATGCCAATAAATTACCCATTTTTACAACAACTAAATTTAAAAACCATAATATACCTTGGAGATTTGGGTAACAGCGATATAAAAAGCACTAATCCAAAAAAGAAGAAAAAAGATAAACATGGAACTGCAGAAATTATGAACACTTACCTTGATTGGATTAAAAATGATACAGATATACAGTTTCACAATTTATATTTTGAATCCTCTCAAGAACCATTCAATAAACCACAAGATAATGAACAAGCCACCAAAAGTTTAACGATTGCATTACAACTTATATTAAATAAACAAAATCATCCAATACTAATTCATTCAAATAAAGGTAAACATAGAACCGGGGTATTGATTGGATTGATGAGAAAAGTACTACAGGGTTGGTGTCTAAGTGGTATTTTTGAGGAATATGAAAAATTTGCCATGGGTAAATCGGAATACGATTTGGAACTAATTGAATTATGGCAACCTGAATTATATATAGACGACAATAATAAACCTGACTTTGTAAGAACATAGAAATGTATATATATATATATATATATGGATATGTGTACTCATATTAAAAATTTTAAATTCTACATATTATTCTTCATTTCACGCAATTTATCCATAACCAGATCCGGTTGGTTTAACCCAGTTCCTTTTATCACTTGTGGGTCACTTAATCTCATGAAAGGATTAAACTCCAATTCATCTCCAATTGTAAATTTACCTGTGGTGTATTCATGAGTGTTACAATATTCCTCCAATTTTTTAATAGCATCATTTTGTAAAACAGTCTTTGAAAATTTAACATTGATTTGGTGTACTCATGTCCAGGATATACTCTTGTATCCTTTGGTAATGCTGCTAATACTTTATTCAATGAATAATTCATTTCTTTACCAGTACCTTCAAAAAATCTACCACATCCACTTATAAACAAAGTATCACCAGTAAATACCGCCTTTTCTCCAGTTTTGCTATCCTCAACAAAGTAACAGATAGAATCTTGTGTATGACATGGTGTATGTAATGCTCTGATAGTCAAGTCATCTCCTAAATGAATGGTTTCTTCATGTGATGGAGTATAACTAACCAATGGGGAATCTTTACCAGCGATAACTGGTAAATCGGGATATTTCTTATGGTAGAAAGGATTACCATCTGAATGATCATAATGATGATGAGTATTCACAATTGCTTTCAATTCAAAGTTTATTTTGTTTTTGAAAAATATTCATTAACTTCATCTGGTTGGGCCGAGTCAATTAACCAGGCATTCTTTGTGGGGGTATCCACTAATAAATAGGCATAATTGTCACCACGACCCCATCTCATTGGAATTGATTCGATATGCATTTTTCTAATTGATGATCTGATAATTGATCTAAATATCATAAAGTTTACTAAAAAAAAAAAAAAAAAATAGAAAGATGAAAACTAAATTCCACAGTTCTTGTTTTGATGGCGTATGTTAGATTTTTGGTTTGCTGTATTACGCATCTGCTATCCTATTTGAGGAATTCATTTTTTTTTTCTGTTTACCAGAGATGTATGAGTAATTGTATCACGTGATATCACATTCAACTTAAAAACAATATACCTAATTACACTGAACTCATTATCAACACTTATTATTCGAGTGGCTTTATGTGCCCCATTTTTTGCTTGCATACCTTCTGGTGGAGATGTTTCAAATTCTTTATCCTTGGCTTCATCCCAACTGGTTGTCAATACAGTACCATTGGATTGAACATAACTCTTCATCATTGCTCTTCTGGAATCTTCATCAACATCTTTGAAGATTTTTTGAAAGAATGCATTAGTATCACCTTCTTCTTTGTCATCATCATCCACTTTGAAATTATTCCAATTGACCTTCTTTCGGGAAGAAGTTGGATATGCAATACCTGAACCCTCTCCAGATCCAGTGGCTTCTTTTTCTATTTCTTCTTCAACAACAGCTTCTTTTTCTAAACCTGGCCATTTATGAGCTTCCTTCTTCTTTAATGTGATTTCTAACTTTGTTGAATATACTTTATATTTGGATTCTGACGGAATGATTTCTGCATACAATGGGTCTAAATGATAATTGTACTCGGAATTGGCAGCACTTGGAAAAGAAATTGAAACTGAACTTGAATCAAAATCAACTGCCAACTTATCTTCATTAATCTTCTTCGCATAAATAGTGATGATAACTTCATCATTCGATTGATACCAATCATCTCTAATTTTAATATTCAAAGGAGCTATCTTATTGATAGTATCAATGTTTGTAGATTTTGGCATTTCTTTCACTTCTTCGTTTTTCTTTGGTTCTTTCTTATTTTCATTACTGTCATCATCATCATCATCTTGTAATTCAACGATTTTAGGTTCAATTTTTGGTTCTGGTTTATCAGTTGATTGTGCGTAGCCGGAGTCATCTTCAACAAGTGAATCAAAATTTATTTGGTCGTCATCTTCTTCTTCATCGTCAACATTCAATTCCGGATGAGCTTTCAAATCATACTCAGCTTTATTCTTCCACATTTCTAAAGTTGATTCTTTGCAATCATAATCTTTTGCTTTTACAAATTGAGTTAAACTCAATTTAATTTTCTTTTCTTGATAATAAATCAATCCTAATCTAAAATAACATAATCCAATTTCAGATCTTTTGCCTCTTTCAGTAGCAATTGTAAATGCACTTGAGATATCCTTCTTTGCATTATCACCATTCTTTAATTTCTGATAAGCAGTTGATCTTTTCAAAAATGCAGCAAATGCTTTTGGATTTTCTTTGATTGCATTAGAATAACTTTCAATGGCACCCAAGTAATCTTTCGCCTTAATATCTTCGTCTCCTTTTTTAATAAACTGTTCGATTGCCATGATTGATAGACCTGTGTAAGTGATTGGTGGTTATGGAGTGGATAATTTCAAGTGATCATGATTTCTAAATTATTCTTTTTTTTTTTTTTTTTTTTAGACGTGGGTGTTTCAGAAATTCGTGAAAGTTCTCTATTGCCACATTCTTTTGTTGAAACTTTATTTCTGAATAATTCGAAGCACTACAGATATGGATATAACAAGATTATAATAAATATCCAATGTGATTCAAATTGACTTTAATTGGCAATAATTGCAGTCCAAGTTATAAACCTTGTCGTAATAGGTGCCAGATCTAAGTTATCAACATTAATCTACAGTTCAATTTTCCAGCACAAATAAACACAATGAAGTAATCACATAGCAAACATCATGCATTATTAGATCCTTACGTGGCCTTACCTAAATTAATTATCATTTCATAAGTATTCTAACGACTAAGATAAAATATAGTTGGTTTTTTTTTTTTTTTTTGCTACACTACCACTCCAAATAGTTCATTGTTTGTTAGGTATAAATTAGCTGCAAAATAATAAAAAAAAAAAAAAAATAAAGAAATGGTTTGATTATCAATTTATAAATATTTTTGAAATTAATAATCAAAAATCAAGGTTTCTTTTTTTTCATCTGTTGAATTTCAAATTACTTTTGGTATCTACCTGTTTTATCAATAATGAAATTTATTACTACTATATCCACATTAGGGTTATCTGTGTCTGTTTTAGTCCAAGCAGGTATTGTTCCTGCTGAAGATTACGATACATGTGAAGTAGACACTTTTGACGGTGAATTTGCCTTAGCTGTTAAACAATTGGGTTTTGATTACAATAATGCCAAATTTTTGGATTTGATTTATGAAATGGGCGATGGACAATTGGAACATGGGGCTAGATCAGATCAACTTTATCCAGTTGTGTTATGTAAATATTGTTCACTTTATGATAATTGTGGTGAAAATTGTGGTCAGAATTGTGGTGAAGATGGCCTTGTTAAGTTGAAAGAAACTCCAAAAATTGATAAACGTGATAGTGTTACTATCCCAGATCCGGGATGTGATGAACCTTATTGTAAGGTTTGCAAAGCTGATTTTATTTGGCTGTTTAGTTTATGTGAGGGTATTCTAAGTGATAAAAATTATGCTATTGGTGAAATTGTTTCCAATCATCAATTACAATTTGATGAACTTTCTCAAATTGATGCTTTCCATACAGGTGGATTTTCCATCACTTATCAATATGGAAATTATTTGTTGGCACTTAATCAAAACACAGTTTTCTGGCATTGTAAAGTTAACGATTATGGAGTATTCAAGGTTTATAATAAGAAAATTGCTGCTCAATGTTCTCCTATTCAACTTATTGTTTTACAGGCAAAGAGTTGCAAAAAGAAGTATAATCAGACATCATTTCCAGGTTCATCAGTTTGATTCTGTTATCATAAGAGCATGCTAGTGCACTTATCAAGCTAGCAACCACCACCACCACCACCACCATACTCTCTTGAAGTGTTTCTTTGATATACAGAAGTTATTTATCTAAGTGATTCTGTATTTTTTTTTTTTGTATTTCTACGTCTTAATAAATATCATGCACTTGATAACAAACCTCTATTTCTACATCAACTTATAATATTTCAATAGAAAATTCTAAAACTGAATTAAAAAAAAATAAATAGGAAACTATATCTAAAACTTAAACTCATCATCCAGTATGAACCACTTTTCATTTTCTTTGGATGGAATGTGAATCAAAGTACTTTTGTGTTTATACTCATGAGAATGAGTTTCAAAACTATTTTCTGATTTCCAATCTTGTTTTTCAGGTAACTTTCCACTATCCCCATCGGATGAAGTTGGTTGATTACTGAAATAAAGGTCATCGCTATCAGACATATCCAAGTAATATCCATGGTTTGTATTTTCTGCAATATCCTCTTCTTTTTTGACATCATCTGATTCACATTCATCTTCACTAACATTAGCACTGGGAGAACATTGGTTTGTTCTGCGGTAATAATGGCTCTAACGGCTTCAGGTAAAATATCTGGTCTATAAAATCTCAAATCTGCTCTTCCAACAATTAATAACCCATTAATTATAACTTCGAATATACCCCAACAAAAATACATCGCGATTGGAACAGAAGTTGGATCTATCGCTCCATTTGTTTTTGCTTCAAGGACAACAATAAATCGAATCACCGATGCAATGAATAAACATAATGTCGATACTATAACAATCATTAATGAAATATTATGTGTTAAATCACCTCTCTCATTTGATAAACCTTTAACCATTTTATAATAATGATGGGTGGAAGCAATTACTCTTGTAGCATGTCTATGATTGGAATTTCTTTTCATAAAACTTGCTTCTGCTTTTGAGCAGCACCTTTTTCAACAAAATAAAATGGAGCAAAACTTTCAATCCACCATGGTTGATAAGTATATAATTTTTCATCATTTTCAGTTGGTAACCAGAAACTTAAACCAATTAAACTTGCGGCACTCAATGCATAAGAAATATGCATTGCAGCAAGCCAACGATTCAAGTTGACATAAATCATAAAATCTTTTTTTGATAAAAAGTTCAAACATGGAATAGCAGATGCAACTATACCAATGATTGTTAATATAACAACCAAAACATATTGTACAATCATAGCAACCCAAAAAGATTTTTTTGAACCACCAACAGGATGTCTCCAAGTAAATAATCTTTGTGCAAGAATAAGGTTTGTTGATACCAACATAATTGAAGGAAGTACAAAAATAACACCATTAGCAATACCTTCTTTTGCACAAGTGAGATCATATGCCCAAGAAGCTCTTAAGATAAATGAAACCATTCTTACTAAAGCATTAAATGACCAAAGGGCATTCATTATAAAATAATGTCCTCTTTTCCAATTAATAATAAAAATTACCAAATGTAATAAAGTAAACACTCCAAATATACTAGCAAATAAAATCAGTGGGAAAATATCACTATGAACAGGATATTTACCAAGTATGTTAAGTTGTTTCCCAATTGCATTATGGGCTAATGCTTGTGGTAACCTCTCACCTAAAAGATTTCTTGATCTAACTACCAATACATAAATCCCGGATCCTCTATCTGGATCACCATATACATGAAACATCATTTCTAGAAGTCCTGTTGATGCGGTATATGGGTCATCTCCTGCAATATCAAATGTCATTGTATTTGGTTTAGTGTGTTATTATAGTGGGGTTAACTAAAACAAGAATTGGTAAATTTACGATTGTGGTGGATGCAATTTTATGACTTGTGCGTTTGGGTACTAAAACCGTTTTTAAAGTTGCTTGAATTTGATGCCTCGTCGAAAACAAAACAATAAAAAAAAGAGATTTAGAATAGAAACAACAATTATGGCAGTTTCTTTTATATTTATATATTTCAACCCAGTTGCCTCATCTGGTTACACATTTGAACCATCAAAAATTGAACGGAATGTGAGCTGACCTGTCCTTTTTAAAAGACTCAGTTTATATTGGTGATCTATTCAAATTTTGGTAACAGCGAAAAAGAAAAAAAAATAAAAAAATATAATATTCCTGCGATATTGAAGAATTTCCTAAATAGGAAATAGGTCTTATGTGTATGAGAAATCAGAAATTTAATCAGGGTGCTTCAGTTACAATTAAAGACAATAGAGAGTCTAAACAAGATCATATTTCATGCATTAACAACTAATTTTATATATTTACATATACCAAAAAAAAAAAAAGGGGGGGCAGTATGCTAAAAGAGTAAATATAAAGTGCTTACTAAACTAGGTCCCATTGAATATGTCAACCAAAACACAATGTTACCATGAACACGACTGCTAAATTTTGTAGTTACTGCCAATGGAATTTGAATTAACATTGTTAAGAATAAGTATCCTCGTATTTTACCAAATAGAATATACATGACCAATTCATGAAATATAGCGGATAATAAAAGAGTAAGCATAGTACTTTGCTTTTTGAAAACCAAAACGATTAATGGAGGAATTGTAAACATGACGACGGAGAAATCGATGCACAACTGTATTCCATTTCCTTGAATAATCCATATAATTTATACTCGACCACCAACTATCATAAAAATGACGATCACCAAATCTACTTAATTCAGCAATTCCATTAAGGATTTCATTCCAAATTAAAATAAATGAAAGTAAATACTGTTTACCCAATGGTAATATAATATGAGAAAGAACTAATAGGTATTTTGGTAATCTTTCCTTTATGGGTAATGTGGTATATTGGGCAACTTCTTGCATCACAGGAAGGAAATCATATTCACTAACAATAATCATAGAGAATATCAATGCAAATGTTCCACAAACTTTTCGTAATACATAAATCCATCTGATATTTAAAGTTCTTGGAAAATTTAAAGTATAGACTAATGTAGGAAACATGGAATAGTTAAAATAATCGTGAAAGTTCAAATTATTGGGGAATAAAATAACCCCTTCATTTTGCAAAACATGAATGGATTTATTTATATCACTTCCTTGGAAAACATGATGATTATTATGGTCACGATGATGATTATGGTGATGATAATGATGTTTGATATCTGTTGTTCCATTGGACTGGAATTCCAATTCATGTTTGGCAAACCATAAACTTTGTTTCAAGATATCCACGTGATCTTCCGAGGATTGACCTTCCGTATTTGAAATGGATTTAAGACTAGCTTCGGATGATATTCCTTCATGATAAACTTCCCAAAGATAACCATTATAATGACTATATGAATACATTTTCATTAAAAAAACCAAACAATGTAAAATCAAAAAAATTCTCGGGAGCCAAGAGAGATCCATAACTGATTCCAGTGGAATTATTATCCAAAAACTTAAAAAGGATAAATTATAAAAAGACAGGATAAACCATCCAATTTTATTCCATGATAAAATTCCATTTTTACAAGCAAGTTGCAAAATGCATGGAAAATATGATGACATATACATACAAAGATCCACTATTCCAACTTTAAATAAATCCCTTCGAAACATTCCAATAACAATCCATTCAGATAACGGTTTGAATTTACCAAAATATATATCCACCATTGTAGACAAAATATAAAGTCCAATAATAACCCAGAAAATAGTATATACACCAAAATAATCACTTTTGTAAAAACTTTCGGATTCAAGAATACTAGAGATATTCAGTTTGAAACGAATATCATTAAATCCTGACAAAAACTTGACATCTTGAGAAGTATGAAGATAATGGTTTCTTAATATATCTTCACGTTTGTTTACTTTTGATTTTAAGCTTTGGATATTGGGAATTAGCATTGGATCATTGATATCATTATTAATTTCTTGAAACGACTCTCGAGATGATGTTTTTTGAAGTTTCTTCTTCTTCTTTTCTCTTGAATATAAATCAGAATCATATTTTTGAACAGATTTCGCTTCATTAATAGAAGAGAATGAGGAATCAATTTCAATCAAATCTTCTTGAAATGATAAAATAGATTTTCGATCATCATCATCGATTTCAATAACCATTCCTGCTAACTGATCGTTCGACATTTCCCAATAATGAAACAAATATATAGAATACCCTTGGATTATTAAGTTGGGGATTGAATAATCAAAGGACAGTGAAAAAAAAAATATGAAAAAAGTGTTTTGAAAAACTCGTAGAATTCTTTTATTAATCAGTCATATCAAGGATGGGGGGGTGTGAATGTACAGTACATCAAAGCGGGAATTAATGCAAATGGTTTCCCGGCCTGTACCGAAACGTTGCATGACTTAAGTTTAGGAATGCTATCAACAAATCTTCTTTTAAGTAAAAGTTTTGAATTTATTCACAGGGTGCAATGGATATATACAACATTATGTAGATATATCTTTGGTGGGGAGAGAATTGCCTAGTTTATATAAATTCGATAATTATTTGTTGTTATCTACAATTTTCCTTTATAATAATATGCGAATAATTCCTTCTCTTATCCCCTTCTACCCCCACCACCAATGGCTTGGGTGCGCAAAATCTGAACAGGAAAAAAAAAGAAATACCTACAAAATGAGTCGATCCGATTGGTTACGATGCTGCAAAAAAAGTTTAAGGAAAAATAAAATATCCGGCGATCATCCGTAAATTGCAACAAATTTTATCTCTATATTGCTTTTGATTAAAAAAAAAAAAAAAAATAGTAAATACTTGACTTCAAGCTCTAAAAAACTAAGTAAAGTGTACATATAATACTTGGTCCACTAATAAATCCAACCCAGCAGATCACGTTTCCTAAAACTTTTCTTCCTCTCATGAATTTACTTCTGGCCATGAAAATCAATGGAATTTGTGACATTTGGAATAATAACAAGTAACCTCTTAATTTACCAAAAATTACATACATAGCTAACTCATGGACCAAACTAGATAATAAAAATGTAATGAGAGCAGCTTGTGGTCTACTCACATTCAATGCACTAATACTGGAATGATAAACATGTCTAAGAAGAAATTTATGTACCACAATATTCCATTGGTTTGCAAACTCTGAGAAATCAACACATGACCACCATGGACCATAAAAGTCACGATCTGCATATCTTGATAATTCACCAATAGCATTCAAAATTTCATTCCAAATTAGGAAAAAGGTGAGCATATATTCCATAAAGAAAGGTGGAATCATATCAATTAAAATCAAAAAATATTGAATTACTCTTTCATGGGTGGGTAAAGTTCGTGCATGAGCACATCTTAAAACCACTGGAAGTAACAGATTTTCAGCTATTGTAATCATCAAAAAGAAAATACCGAAAATACCACAGATTTTGCCAAAGGTATATCTCCATTTAATTCTTTTTGTTCTAGGAAAATTTATGGTGTAAACCAAGGTTGGATACATACTATATTCAAAGAAATTATGAAGGGTTAAATTTTGAGGAAATTTGATGATACCTTGTTCTTGCAATTCATGGAATGGAACATCAACTCGAGTAACATCAAATTCATGATGGGTATCATTATTGGTTGTAGCATTACTTGAAATTCTAATTCATATTTAGTAAAGGCAATGCTCTCTTTAAGGGATTTAATGGTTTCGTCCTTTTCATGTCCATCGGGTAATACCGCTTCGCCTTCTGTTAATTTTTCAAGATACTCTTCCGCAAATAACCCTTCATTATAGACTTCCCAAAGATAACCATTGTAATATGCATAAGAATGCATCTTCATTATAAATACCAAACTATGCAAAACCAAAAAAATTCTAGCAATCCATGGGAGGTTGAGACCATGTTCCAGCGCAAGCCAAATCCAAAAGAATAAGTAAACAAAATCGTAAGCCGCTTGCGCATACCAACCAAATCTCCTCCAAGTGACATATCCCTTTTTACATGCCCACTGCAAATCGAAGGCTAAGAAACTGGTAGCATACATAAGGGCATCAACTAAAGCAACTTTAAAAATATCTTTACGTAATAACTTAACCACGGTCCAATTGTAAAATGGAATAGTATTTTCGAGGTAAGCATGGACCAAGGAATTTAAAACAACAAAAGCAGTTGACAAATAAAATAAAATATAGAATCCAAAATAATCAGTATTATAAAATTCATCTGATTCAAAAATTGAAGCTGATTTTTCCTTAAAAGAAATATCATTAAATCTAGACAAATATCTTGTTGGATCTGATTTATGTTTTTTATCAACTTGTCTTTTTCTTTTAAGCAAAATTTTCTCTCTTTTGGAAACATAACCAATGACACCATCTAAAGTAACAGTTGAATCTGCAGTATCCTTGCGCTTTTTTGGTTTTCTTGAACGTAATTCTCCATTCTCCTGAACACTGTTGGTTTCAGACAGGATGGATTCATCTAATAGTTGGGAATCACTTGGGGTCGTATCTGTTAATTCTATTTTAGAAGCGTCAGTTGATTCAATTTTGGAACTGTCTGATAATTCGGTTTTTGATGAGTCTTCTTCTGATGAGGATGTATTGTACTCATTATCAAGTGCCAATAATTTTCTATGACCCTGTTTGTCAATTAATGAGTCCAATTTCTTATGAGTTTTGGATCTACCCATTATTCAAAAACTAGGTTGTAAAAATAAAATAAGAATCAATTATTGGGTGGGTTTTAAACCAAACAAAAAAAAGAATTGGAAATGGTGGTTGCAAAGAATTGTAATCACTGATAACCTCTCTATTATTGCACTGATAGAAAGAAAGAAAGAAAAAAAAAAAGGAGTGTATTGCCTAAAAATTTAAGAAAACAAAAGATAGGCAAATTAATTCTTCAATGTGGGTGGGATGAGTCTAAATTGAGAATTTAAATGCAAAGACAGATGTAATCAATATATTGTAACTGGGACTTTCCAAACAAAATGAGGATTTTCTTTTCTTTTCAATAAGATTGCTCTTGATAATTTTTCACTTTAAGGGAAAACAGATATGAATATGGAATGAAGGAGGGATTGGGGAAGTAATTTATATGTCCATGGAAATTTTTGAGGAGGAGGAAGATGATGTAATTACGTTGAGTTTAGTAATTCACTTTCCCAAAAAAAAAAAAAAAAAAAAAAAATATGATAGCAAGAGTACGGAATTAATGGGAATGAGTTTTTGTGTGGAGTCGTAGGAATTGACTGAATAATTTTTTTTTTTTTTCTTTTAAAACGCTTTTCTTTTTTATTGCAAGTTTGTTTTAAATTCTACAGAATTTATTCAAATTAGTCGGAAGGAATGATCAATTACATGAGAAACCTCTATCCTTTTATATGCTAACGGATTACGACCGTAACAAACGACCGTTCAATGCAGACAGAACACAATGACTATCGCCTCATTACATAAGCTGATAGTTGCAGATTACACAAACTCCCACAAAGTCTACATTTATTTCAATTGAATTGCGAACTCTCCAGAGTTCCACTAAAATCCCTTTGATCACATCTAAATTCAAAATCGTGTCGTATCAGCAAAAGATTTGTCTTTTCTTTTCTTTTCTTTTCTTTTCTTTTTTTTTTTTTATTTTATTTTTTACATTACTATATACATGGTATTATTCCTATTTATAGACTCTTTCAAAAGGTCTAGTATCGTTGAAACAAGAATTCCACACGGTATCAACGACTTTCTCGGCTTCTTCTGGAGACTTACATAATGGATTGCTTGAAACTGACAAAACAGCTCTTCTTCTTATACAACTCTGGAACTTTTTCCCAAAATCTCCGAATCCTGTTTTTTTAATTTCTTGCCATATTCTGCATTCTCCACTAAGCATGGAGGCTCTGATTTCCGTACAGGCATGATGTCTTAAATTGTTCAAATCAATATCAAATTTTAAATAATCATAAACATGTACTAATTCATGGGTCAATATATCTTCCAATTGCCATTTACTTCTAATCCAGTTAGCACATAACAATATTCCTTCGTTTGGACTAAAACCTCCACCTTTTGTGAAATCACATACATCACATGTTATGTTTTCCTTTGTTACTACTGGTTGTTTATTTTTCGTGACTTTTTGATTTCATCCATCATAAATAATACTGATGGAGAATATGATAACATCCAGTTCTTGTATTCATTACATTGTTGACATTTCTCTTCTAAATTTCTATTCTGGAAATCAAATTCATATTGTACTTTCTCTTGATCTGATAATCCCAATCTTGTTTGATACTGAAGTGTCCTTCTCCACCATTCAAATCCATTTAAACTAGATTTCGGAGATAATTCTAATTTAGGTTCTGATTCTTCTGGTGTGGCCATTGTTTTATCAAAAACTTGTATCAGTCACAGATGTATGTGTTGCCTATTAACTTACTGACAATAAATTTTTCTACATTTTTTTTTTTTTTCTTCGGCTTCATTGAGAGAAGCTACTGAAAAAATCAGAAAATTTGCTTTACGCACGACTTGGGGTAATGGTCTCCAATATGAATTGATTCATTTATTCGTTAAATCAGGAGGTGATGTCAATGAAGACTAACGACTATACAAAAGTTTTGGTTGTCGGGTTGGGTTCGATTGTTGGAGTATTTCGTATAGGATGAAATTTTCAATGAAATTTCGTCTTAAAATTCTAAGAAATTTTATGTAGTAACAAAAAAAATTGATGATGGATAAACTAATTCTACATCACCCCAATTAATTGATAATCTAATCAAACAAGACTTTGTTAATTTATACTGTAACCTTCTCAATCACCATCTATACTTAAGTTAATCGTTTGAGGTCTTTTGCAGCTCCTATAAAAATATCATAATTGCACGACCAACTTCCCCCATGGTAACTTCAAGTGAGCGCCGCATCGTTTTACTATTACAGTTAAAATAGGCGATGATTAGAGATTATTATTTTTTATTTGATAGCAAAGATCTCTCTCCTCCAATTATATGTAGGAATTTTTTTTTAGTGGTTATTTTTTTTTCTTGACTTCGGTTACAATAAATTTGAAAAATTTTTATTTTTTTTTTTTTTTTGTTTTCTTGATTAGAAACTCAGACTATAAAAGAAAACTTGAAAAATTTTTTTTTTCATTGCTATCGACATCTCTTCTTCTTTTTCTTTCTTCTTTCTTCTCTTCATCAATTGAATTCTAGTAAAACAATAATGTCTCAAGAATTAACTCACCCAGCCATTAAAGATGGATGGTTTGCTGAAATCTCCGATACCATGTGGCCAGGTCAAGCCATGTCTTTGAAAGTTGAAAAAGTTCTCCACGTTGAAAAATCCAAATACCAAGATGTCTTGGTTTTCAAATCCACTACTTATGGTAATGTTTTGGTTTTGGACAACTGTATCCAAGTTACTGAACGTGATGAATTTTCTTATCAAGAAATGATCACTCATTTGGCCATGAACTCTCACCCAAACCCAAAGAAAGCTCTTGTTATTGGTGGTGGTGATGGTGGTGTTTTGAGAGAAATCTTGAAACATGAATCAATTGAAGAAGCTTGGCTTTGTGACATTGATGAAACTGTCATTGAAGTTTCTAAAAAATACTTGCCAGAAATGTCCAAGTCTTATGCTGATCCAAGAACCAAGGTTCATATTGGTGATGGTTTCAAATTCTTGGCCGAATACAAAAATCAATTCGATGTTATTATCACCGATTCTTCTGATCCAGAAGGTCCAGCTGAATCTCTTTTCCAAAAACCATACTTTCAATTGTTGAAAGATGCTTTGACTGAAAAGGGTGTTATTACTACTCAAGCTGAAAACATGTGGATCCATATGGATATCATTTCCAAATTGAAGAAAGATTGTAGAGAAATCTTCCCAGTTGCTGAATATGCTTACACCATGATCCCAACTTATCCATCTGGTTCTATTGGTTTTATGGTTTGTTCTAAGGATGCCAATGCTGATGTTTCTAAACCAATCAGATTTGATTGGAGTGACGAATTCGTTGCTAAAAACTTGAAATACTACAACAAAAAAATCCACGAAGCCTCCTTTGTCTTGCCAACCTGGGCTGACCAAGTCTTAAACAAGAAAGATTGACATCATTAAATCATTATTAGTAAGATATTTATTTTTACTTATTTTTATGATTTTTAATGATTAATGACTTTTCTTTTCTTGTGTGGGACTATTTTAGGTTAGTAGTATAAAATTTTTTTATTTTTTTATTTTTTTTTAAAATCTTTTTTTTTTGCAATAATTAAGTGATTGTTTGTACACATATAGCTTTTCACGGGGTAAATAAAACAACTTATTATCATGCATTACAGATACTGTACATCTTTGAAGTTTTTCAAAAATAAAAAAAAACTGAGCCCCACGGTTATTCCGGCGGAATAACCTTTTCGTATCTGTATCTTGACGCGACAAGAAAAAGAAATTTTTCTTTCAAGAGATGAGGATGACATGGTTCCTGATGGGTCCTAATTTTTTTTTTTTTTCTTGGAATGTTTAAATAACGGTTCAGGTTAACCATATTTTTATATTTTGCAATCACTGAACTTTTTCTTTTCTTTTCTTTTTTTGGCTTCTTCTAATCCAAATAATTGACTTGAACAGATAATCATCATGGCCCAATTTGAATGTACTGAACATATGGAAAATTTCCTTAGGGAATTACCAAAATGTGAACATCATGTTCATTTAGAAGGAACTTTAGAACCATCTTTGTTATTTAAACTTGCTGAAAGAAACAATATTACCTTACCAGAATCTTTCCCTAAAACTGTTGAAGAATGTAATGATAGATACAATAGATTTGCTGATTTACAAGATTTTTTGGATCATTATTATATTGGTATGGGTGTTTTGATCACTGAAGATGATTTTTATGATTTGGCTATGGATTATTTTACCAAAGCTCATGCTGATGGATGTCATCATTCTGAAGTTTTCTTTGATCCTCAAGGTCATGTTGAAAGAAGTATTGGTATTGATATTGTTGTACAAGGTTTTGATCGTGCTTGTAAAGAAGCAAATGCTAAATTTGGTACTACTAATAAATTAATCATGTGTCTTTTAAGACATTTACCTGCTGAAAATGGTTTAGAAACCATTCATTCAGCTTCACAATATTATAAAGATGGTATTATTCATGGATTAGGATTAGATTCTAGTGAAAAACCATTCCCACCAGAATTATTCACTGAATGTTATTCTCATATCAAGGAAAATTTCCCAGAAATTGGATTAACTGCACATGCTGGTGAAGAAGGTGATCATACATTTGTCACCAATTCATTAGATTTATTGAACGTTTCAAGAATTGATCATGGTGTTAATTCTCATCAAAGTGAAGAATTAATGAAAAGATTAGCAGAACAAGAAACTTTACTTTCTTTATGTCCATTATCAAATGTTAAATTACAAGTTGTTAAAGATGTTAAAGAATTACCGATTGATAAATTTTTAGAAATGAATGTTCCATTTTCTATCAATTCCGATGATCCAGCATATTTTGGAGGTTATATTTTGGATAATTACAAGATTGTCCATACAAGATTTGGATTCACCATGGAACAATGGAAAATCATTGCCATTAATGGAATCAAGGGATCATGGTGTGATGATACTAGAAAACAAGAATTATATGATTTGGTTGAAGTTGTATACAACAAGTATAATAGCAAGGCTTAGAAGGGAAAAACTGTATATAGAGATATAGCATAATTAACAGACAAGACAGAAATTAAAACTTTTGAATAAAACTTTTCTGATCTACTTTTTTTTTTTTTGAGATTTCTGATATAATCCAGATTACACATTAATAAATTAGTTACGAGAATCGAATTGGGGAAACCTGGCTGAGTAATAAGCATTTCCTATTCTCAAACCTTTCTTTGTACTATTTATTTTATACGCTTGCATTTGTACATTTTTAATCTGTGGGTTTTGTTTTCCGTCCCCCCAACAATTCTAGCATGAGGCTGAGTGGTGCACATGCGGCAATATAATAAATGAAGAGCGGAATAATCTATTTCCGTATTGATTCCAAGGATCAGAAATTTTTAAAATTCGTAAATTTCCAATTTTGAAATTTTGAACAAGAATTATTATTCCTTGGCTCAATAATAATTATAATAATAATAGTATTTATTATGCAGACAAAACCTGTTCTTAAATAATATATTAGTCTTACTCGCTTGATTTTAATTGGGAAGGTACTAAAATAGAGAAATGGCTTATGTTACCCGTTTGGATCAAAACGCATCACAATTATATGCATGCAGTTTACATAAAAAAAAAAATATGATGTAAGCAGTTTTGCGTACTACTCCAACATGATGTAAAAGCTAAGTGGGTTAATTTAGAGGCTGAGTCTGTGTAAAATATACTGTACATCTCTTCTCTTTCTGTCTCCGATCCCCCCAAAATTTTCACGCAATCCAATTAAATTAACTAATTATGACTGAATCAGGAAAACCACGTCATGAATCCAAATTATACCAACAAAACTTACGAGTAGGACAAAAATTAACCATTTGAAAAAGTTTTTACAAAAAAACAAACCAGCAGTTCAGAGTCGATGTATATATAGACATATATAGAAGACCTTGGCGGAAACCAATTACTAGGAATTTTATTTAAACAATTGGCTAACATAACTCGCTTGAACAATTTATTATTATTATTATTATTATTATTATGCTTTTAGACGAAGATATAGAGTTTAACAGTGGTCCTACCTTGGAGAATACTGGGGCCAATCAAACTTATGATTATGATGGCAACATTAGTAACCAGAATAAGTTCATTGACTTGTTAGTAAATGCAAATTTCAACAGACAAACCTTATCAGTACTTAGAAAAAATCATAAAGAACCAAGAACAATTGAGGTTATAGCTTATTTAAAACTTATGAAAGCCTTCAGAGTCTTAAAAAACAGAGTTGTGGGTGAATCAAGAGAAGACAACAATGATGATGATGTAACTAAACTCAAAGTGTGGCAAGTATTTTTAACTAATTCAGTTAGACGATTCATTGTTTTTATCAATGCATTATATTCTCAAATTAAAGACGAAACTAATACTAGTGTTAGAGCTTCGAATTTTAAATTACTTATGAAATCGTTACTTCCTCCATTAGATGTTCTTTTAATTTGGCATACTTTATTATTAAACAATAATTACCTTAATGATATAATGAAAAGAAATAATTTCACTGAATTTTTAGAGTATCCATTTCCATGGCAATTAATAAATGCATCAATTCATAATTATTCTTTTGAATTTTTACCTAGTTGGAATTTACAAAAAACTTATACTAATTTAGTATATGATGGAGGATATGATATTGGTAATTATCATTTAGATAATTCAATCTTTGATCAAGAAGTTGACATTTATTGTCCAAATTGTTGTTCTTTACTTGTCAAAGATGTCGACCTTACAAATAAAAAAAATACTGGATTTGCAGATCATGGGTTCTCAATCACATTGGCATCTCAAGAAACTGATTGCTTATGTGGCAGTTTATCAAAATTAGATCATGACGCATTGAAAAAACTTCAACTTTATAAAGATATTAATGATCCTCGACCATTAGTGGGATTTTTGGAAGTCGATGTTGAGACTCTTTTGGATATGAATGCTTTGAAGAAGGTATTGAAGTTTTTGTTGGTTGAAAATCCTGGATTTACCATGAAAGATATATTTAAAGAAGCATTTCAAAATTTTAATGATCCAATTTCAAAAACATTATTTATTAAAAATTATAATAAACTGAATTTGATTCATTGTACCATTCCTAAACCAGATTTCCAAATTCATCGTGATTTAGTTGCAAGCACAATTAGAGAAGAGCAATTTATGAATGATATTCTCTATCTTAAAGTTCTCCACGATGTAAATATTCTCAAAATCATTAAAAGTGCAAAATTTAGGTATAATAATTTTATAATATTACAACGTCAATTTAAGGATGTTTTAATGTATCCAACTTTGGAAATTGATTTGATGCTCAAGACTGAACAATTATCTAATCCTGGAACAGCAAAGACTTTTTATCAAAAGGCATGTACAATGTTTATTCAAGAGGATGATTTAAAAGATGCATTTACTGAAATGTTGAGCAAATATCACAAAAATTTTGATGAATATCCATTGACATGTACTTGTAATCAATGTCAAGAATTAAATTGGAGTTATAGAAATTCTGTTAAAAGAATTTGGAAAAGAAAGCTCAGTAGTGCTGGAAGTTCAATAAGAAGAAAAAGTTTTGATGAATCATTTTCAAAGAGCAATCAAACAATTTCATTAACTCACCCAAGTTTGAACTATTGTTGGTTTTCAGATGGTACTTCATCTACTGGATATAAGGATTCATTTATAAAAAAGACTATCATTTATCTGGATGTATATATCAACTCTCCATTTGTTTCTCCTATACATATATAAATCTTGTAATTTAAATAAACTTTATGTTCCATTAGCTTGCATAACAAAACGTTTGCAACTAAAAAAAAAAAAATGCAAATCTTTAAACAAAGGAATAAAATAATTTCTGTGTTGGGGATTTGGGATTTGCGATTTAAACCAAAAGTAGTAATAAATGATATGGCAGAATTGAACAAAAATCGTGCAACAACATCACTTTGAATAAACAAAACACCACCAATAAATAGACAAGTCATGAATTGAATAAGCTACCATACTTCAATCTGTTAGGTTTTGTTTAATTTGGCACCAATGTCTGGGGGAATTTTTACCCCATGCATAGAAAAAAAAAAAAAAAACTTCCAATTTTTCTAGATTAGAATGAACTCCCCGCTAGCAATAATATCTTATGATAACTACAGAAAAGTTTTTCTACTTTTAATCTTATTGTCTTGAGCATGGAATATTAGAGCAACATTAGAATATCTAATTTACCCCAAATTTTTAAATACATTTGCGACTTTTACTATTTCTGGAACACTTTCTGATTCATTGTTTGTAGTTTGACTTACCATCTAAATTCATTTAATTTATAAGGATGATAAGTCTTCAATAGTGATAAGACATTCAAATACCCCTCAAATGATATATATATATATATATATATATATATATGAATAGCTGTCGTGGTAAAATAACTGGAGTAAACTAGGTGGTTAGTTGATTATTAAGGAACCAATCATTCAACAGATACAAAATCACCACCTAAACGACATGTCAGATCATCAGTATTCTGCCTCAGAGGGTTTAATTTCACTTATTCAAAATATTAATAATGGTGCTGCTGATGGTACAGGGGTCGGAAAGTTAGTCACATTTGCAAAAAACTTATTAGGACCTACTTTACCACCCGAGCTTATTGATTATACCATTAGTCGTCAGAATAATTTATTTGGTGGATATCCTGACCATAGAGATTATGCACCATCAATTGTATTTGCAGTATTATTTGGAGTTTTCACCATTTTTCATGCCATTATCCTTATTATAAATACATCAAGAGGTCATTATTTTTATTTATCATTTGTTTGGATTTTTTATTGTATAATGAAAGTTATTGGTTTTGCCACAAGAGCAGCATGGAGTTTAGATATAACACATTTGCTGATAGGTTTAACTTCCGAAGTTTTCTTAATTGTTTCTACTTTTGTTATTGTTTCTGCTAATTTGATATTAGCTCAAAGATTATTCACTTGGAGACATCCTGTTGGTGGTTCTAGAAAGTTATTTTGGTTTACCATGATTGCATTATATGGTGTTGTATGTATTATTATTGCCATCACCATATTAGCATCTTTTGTTCCTTATTTATACTTTCTTAGTGAAAAATCATATCGTTCATGGATAAAAACAGTTCAGTTTACCGCAATATTGATTATCATGTATTGTTTTACATCTGTTGCTTTAATTGGATTGAGTTTTTGGTTACCAACGAAGAAAGATGAAAATAGATACACTTATCAACCTTGGTGGATTGAAAGTTTTGCTCCATTTTATTTTGTTAAAAAAGGTGCAGCTCAAAAAGCAGAAGAAACATTCATGAAAAGAAATTCAAATCATAGACATGCTACTCGAGTTATAGCTGCAACTCACCATCATTTCAAAATGGTGAAAGGATTATCCACTCAAAGAGGTGATTTAACACATAATGTCTCAATGGGAATATTGATTATTACCACATTTTTAATTCTTTTTTGTTCAATTGTTAGAACCGTGGTTGTTTTTCAAGCTAGAGAACACCGTAATGCAAGTGTAGCAGAAAGTCCGTGGTTTGGATATGTATGTTGGGGGATATTTGAAAGTATTATAAGTATCATTTACATTGTGGGTAGAGTTGATCTTAGATTCTATCGTCCAGATATTTTACCTGCTGCAGTTAGAGCCATTATCACTGCACAACAATCATACTATCCATCAGATTTTGAAGATGAAGATGAAGATGATAAACCATACAAATTTAACCACCCACAACCTTCAGTACCTATTGAACCAGTGGTACAACCAGGAAAGACTCATCCTTATGGATTACAAGTGGTTAATTTTGAGAGTGATGATAAAGAAAAAAATCTGCTGTATGATAGTTTTGATGATATAGATTCTAAGGATTGGGAATTTGGTGATCCAAAAACCAATTCTAATGATCAAAGTCCAACCAAATGGGGCATACATGAGAAACAAGATGATGGGTTTGCACATAGTAGCAGGAATGTGAAACAATATGTTGAAGATCCTGATGATTACGAATTCAAATTTTGATTGAAATATTATTTGAGTAAGTAATATGCACATTGACTGCGCAAATCTTTAGTAATTAATTACGGGTAAAATTAAATTTGCAATGTGACTTGTAAGATTCATTTAATGAGATTCAAATCATGAGGATTATTCTATTTTTTTTCTTTTTTATCTCTCTGTTATATATGGTATTTAACTCAAATCGCATTATTTTCCCGTTTAGGAAATTGCGTATTTACCCCTCTGATCTGTTTTATACCAAAAATGGAAATGCATGTAAATTACTCTCATCAACAAACAAAATTTGCTCCACCTGAAGGTACAGTATTGTCTCAAAGTAAACTATAAACGACAAGGGAGAGGGGGTTACCTTGTGGCTCGCCCCTATTATGGTCATTAAAAAAAAAGCACACCCATGATGAGACGAGGAGGGTTGTTTATTTTTTATATGAACATTAATCAACCCGACTTGTTATGATAAACCTACATGAAGAGTACTGCCAACAAGTACAGTGGGAGAAAACTTGCAAGTTTAATTAGTTATGGTACTATAATATAGTCATTTTCTTTTTTGACATTGACATCGCAATATTCTAATTCTTCATTTCGGTTGTTTATTAGTCTTATCATTTTTGTGGAGGTACAGTACATACAAAATTCGCAGCAATACACACACAAGAAAAAAAAAATATCTTAACAATCAATTTAACAATTTCGCCCATTTTGGAGTTTTTTTTTTTTTTTTTTTTTTCAACTTTAGCCAAGATGCAAGTCTAATTATCTATATTCCACTTTAAGTTAATAACTATCCTTTAATTTCCCTAATGATAACTATGTGAATGAATAAGTTAAACATCAAAAATGTTTGATTAAAAATTTTATTTTTTTGACCACTTCTCGACACATTTCCTTCGTCCTTCTGTTTATCATCATCATCAACTTTTTACTATCGTTAACAACATCTATTCAATTATCATTTTATAACACACAATCCTCGAGAGTTTATAATGGTTGTTAGTGAATATACAGCTCCACAAGGCCTCGTGTCACTTTTATTATCTATAAATAATGGTGCTTATGTCGGTACTGGTATTAAACCCATGGTTGATCAAGCTCATAATTTATTAGGTCCCAACCTTCCCCCAGCGCTAGTTGACTATACTGTTGGAACATTAATTAATTTGTTTGGTGGGTACCCCAACAGTCAAGATATTCCAGCATCTATTGTTTTTGCTGTAGTTTTTGGAGTTATTATGATTTTTCACATTGTCATTCTTGTTATAAATACTTCAAGAGGACATCATTTCTATCTTTCCTATGTCTGGATATTTTATTCTATGATGAAAGTGATAGGATTTTCATTGAGGGCAAAATGGGGAACTGACGTTACATTGGTTGCCATTGGATTGACTTCAGAAGTATTTTTGATTGTACCTGCAATTATCATTGTCTCGGCTAATTTGATATTGGCTCAACGTCTTTTCACTTGGAGACATCCAGTAGGTGGTTCCCGAATGTTGTTCTGGGTATTCATGATTGTATTATATGCATTTGTGGTTGTTTTACTTGCCATGACCATTTTGGCGTCATTTGTTCCATATTTGAATTTCTTAAGTTATTGGTCCTATAGATCATGGATTAAAACGGTTCAATTTACTTCAGTTTTGGTTGTTGTTTACAGTTTGACTTCGGTTGCTTTAATCGGTTTGAGTTTTTGGTTACCAACATCCAAGGATGAGAGTAGATATACTTATCAACCTTGGTGGATTGAAAGTTTTGCTCCATTTTATTTTGTTGAAAAAGGTGCTGCTCAAAAAGCAGAAGCAAGTTTTATGAAAAGAAATTCCAATCATAGACATGCTACAAGAGTAATTGCTGCGACGCATCATCATTTCAAAATGGTGAAAGGATTATCAACTCAAAGAGGTGATTTAACACACAATATTTCAATGGGATTATTAATTGTTACCACAGTTTTAATTTTCATTGGTGCTATTGGTAGAGCGGTTGTTGTGTTCCAAGCCAGAATGCATATATTTTCTAGTCCAGCGGAAAGTAAATGGTACATGTATGTTTGCTGGGGTGTGTTTGAAGTTATCATCAATGTACTTTATATTGTTGGCCGAGTTGATCTTAGATTCTACCGTCCCGATGTCTTACCAGCTGCAGTTAGATCCATTATTACCGCTGAACAAACTTATTACCCATCATCTGATGAAGAAGAAGATGGATTCCATAGAGATAGACCAGAAACTTATGGTAAACTACGTGGAAGAGCTGAACATGGAACACATATGCAACAACCACACCCATACTATGCCAATGGAAGCCAAGAACTGGCATTCGATGATGATGAGGATGATTATGATGACTTTGAAGATATAGATTCTCAAGAATGGGATTTCAGTGGAAATCAAAAGGGAAAGACATCACATTCATCTGAAGATCGTTCACCAGAAGAATATCAAAAACAACAAAAAGAACAACTTCCATACCCAGTCCACAATGAAAAACATACAAGATTTGAGGGCGATGATGATGACAATGAATCAGAATTTAATTTTTAAGTAAAAGAATTCTAACACCTACTCATACACAAACAAAACAAACAAACAAAAAAAGTTTGGTCGACTTTTTTTTTTTTATTCTTTATTTCCGCATTTGATTAATAATTTATCATCGTTGATTGTTATAGTTTAGTTCTCCATGGTTAATACCATATATTTATATATTTGTTTAGACAGTAATAATATTATACCTTTATCGTTGCGGTTGTCTTTTAATATCCTCCATGGCATTCTTTTATTTTCTTTTGCAGCACCAAAATCGCGAAGGGAACTGGGAATTTCTAGAACGAGAAAATTTGACCCACAAACACTAGCAATCTCATCTCAAACGAAGAGCTGTCAATCAACAAACAACAATGGTTTCAAATATATGGATAGCAGCTGCTGATAATCAAAGACAAATAGTAGAACACTATATTTCATCTAATGAATTCACTCCTAACTCAAAGGATCCAAATGGATATACCCCAATCCATGCGGCAGCTTCATATGGACATATTAACTTATTACAATATTTGATAGATAATGGAGGAGATATAAATATTCAAGATAATGAAGGTGATACTCCATTACATCATGTTGAAGATGTTAAAACCGCCAAGTATCTAATTGAAAAATTACATGCTGACTATAAGATCAAAAACAATGACGGATTAACTGCTCAGCAATATATTGAAGAAGATGATGACTATCCAGAAGTTGCTGAATATTTGAAAACATTAGCTCATGATAAACCATCAACCGATGGAAATCTTAATGAAGACGAGGTTAAAGCCAATGAATTTGTTGAATCATTACCTCAACCAGGTAATATCGGTGGTCATCAAATTAGATACACATTAGAGAACGAGGCTACCCAAGAAGGAGATGAACAGTTATCACCTGAAGAATTAGAGGAAAGAAGAAAGAAGATTCAAGCTATTTTAGAAAGTGAAAATCCTGAAGAAGCCTTACGTGATTTGGTCAGAAATGCAGTTCATGAAGGATTAAGTCAGTACAAACAATCAGAATCCAATGAAGAGGAACCTTCTAATAAAAGAAGAAAATAAGAGAATTTTGAAAAATAAAAAAAGAAAACTGCAAAGGGTTGTATAGATATTGATGTATAGGAAATACAAGGTTTGAAGATTATTTTTTTTTTTTTTTTTTGATTTACAGTTCTTAGGTTTGGTGCCTAATAAAAGTCCCATCATCAGAAAAATGACATGTACAGTATGTAAGGAATCTCAACATTTTGAAAAAATCAACGATCGTTGACAGTGGAAAATTTTTCGACCTACAATTTTTATTTTTCTCACTTTGTCAGCACTGTTTTAATTATCGCCCACTCACTTTACCTTACTTCCCCGCCTCATCCAATTAATCAGTCATGATTTATGAAACATTGAACAGGTTACTTCCACTTTTCGTTCAAGAAGGGTATGTGTTTACATTGTAATTCAATTGAACTCAATTAATTGATTGATACTAACAGATAATTTTTGTTGTAGTGTTAAGGATTACACCTTGGATGAATTGAATGCCATGTCCATTTGGCAGCGTCTTCAAATCAGAGACTGGAGATTAGAAATCTTTACTTTGGGATTTATTGTTATCTTTGCTTCTTTGTATAAAGCCGGTGATTTGTATAACAAATCCAAGGTTACTGGATTCCTTTCTGGTATTTCCGAAGTTATGAACAAACAATTTTATCAATTTGGTGTTTCTCCAGATAGATTATACATTAAGGATAGTTCTGAAAACTATAGTTCTTATGCCACTGGTAGAGTTAACATTGCCAGTGTACAAATTAACTTTAGTTTGGTTCCAAGACACAACATTTTCCTTTGGATTTTGGAAGCTGGCTTTTCATTTTTTGCTGCAAGCGTTAAAGCTCCTGAAGATACTGTTGACATCATTATTACTCCACTGGGTCACTACGATAACTTTATTTCTGCTATTGTCTCTAAATTGGGTATGAATGATGCCAGAAAGTTCAACTACTTTTTGTCTTTGTGTAAAACTTCTGATTCTCCAAACTTACCAGAAAGTTTTGTTTACATGAGTGAAGCTAATGAATTTCAAGAAAAGACCACCACCAATGAATTAAAGAACAGTTTGACTTTACAAATTGCCAATACCCTTAAGTTTATTGCTTTTACTGACCAACAAATTGAAAGACCAGAAAATTTGAGAGAATTTATTCCAAATAGAAAGGTTATCGTTAGTTTGAAAGCCACCACATCCAAGAAGGACTTGCAACAAATTAGTACCATCTTAGATGCTGTTTTTAGCTTGGTTGACAAATTAGTTGACACTGCTATTACCTTTAGACCAGAAGCTCTTAAGAAAGTTGTCAAGACCAGAGAAGCTGAAATTGATAAATTAAAGAAGATTCAAGAAGAAGTTAGAAAGGAAGAATTGGCTGACGAACAAGCTAAGTTGAAAAGAGAAGAACGTGATAGATTGAGAAACTTGTCAAGAGAAGAGCAAATCAAAGCTGAAAAGAAAGCAGCTGAAAGAAGACAAAAGAAAATGCAAAAGAAACAAAGAATTAAGATGTAAAGTAATTTCTATTTTTACTTTGTCACGATTGTCTTTAAGAAGTGATATAAAAATGTCTTATTATATCTCTTTAGAAACGCTATTCTAAATGTGTGTATATAAATACACATGAGGATATATATATTTGTATAAAAAGAAAACTAGTTAAATGTATTAATTAATTATTGTTGATTAAATCTTTCCTGTAAGTCTCCATCCTCTACCAACTGGTGTATTGAATACCTCAACAACACCAGCTCCCAATGCGTCTGCTAATACCCAAGTCAAATCGTATCCATAGAATGGAGACCGGAAATTATTCATTTTTGATTTACCTTGTGGGTTAAATCCTTGCCAGTTTGTATTCAATTGGTCTTCCAATAACTCCTTAAATTTGTGTTTGTTTAATACTTTGACTAGCCATGAACGACCAGAATTTATTAGCTTTAAATAAGTTCCACAACTAGGATAGGATATCGCGTATTCATTTGATTGAATTTCATTTAAATGGTTTGATGCTAATGTAACAAAGCCAGAATTCATCAAATGGGTTAATTCTTCCTGTGTAAGTTCACAATTCATACTGGATATCTTTAATGCTGAAGGTGATTTTTGCAAATACTGTAAGAATTTAGTCAAACTAGATAATGCAATGCTTTTCTTGACACTAAGACTTTTAGGTAATGTCTCATCTTGCAACTCTTTCTCTAATTCTTTTATAGAATTTTCAATTAATCTGAAGTAATCCTTTGATTTAACTATGAGATCAACGTTCTCAAATCCATATGTAACTTTTCCTGATTCAAACCTATTGAGGGATCTCAGAATAACTGGTGATGCATTGCTGATTACAAATCGTCTTAATTTTCCCTGTCGGATGTTTAATTCTAAAGATTTATCCACAAATGTATTATTTTGATTCAAGAAGATTGAATATAACTGGGTGGTTGTGACTAATGTGTCAGGTAGACTCTTTCTAAATCTTAATATTTCAATTTTAACTTGTTGTGAAATACCTTTAAGATTTAATATCCTTTCTTCTGTAGATTTTCCTGTAGTATGATACTGGTTATGCAATGTTGTGTTCTCTGACCACCTATTCTCTAGAATGGTATCGATGGCAATATTTATATCTTCTTTGGAAGATAGTTGGTAATCTAACTGAACATTATAATCCTTGACAACAAGTTTATCTTCGGACGTAGTCTCTGATTGTGGAGATGCCAGTCGCAATCGTTGTTGCTGCAGGGAGACTTTATCATCATAGATTCTCGTGGAGGGCAAAATTAGTTTTTTAACATCCTTTTGGAATTTCTTGATCGGTGATTTATTGAAAGAACTCGGTTTCTTGGAGATTTTTGACGTCTTAGCCGGACTGTATTGTAAAGGCATGATAAGGATAAGAATAAGAATATAGTAATCAAAAAGAAATAGTGAGTAATACAAAGAGCCAAAAGAAAAAAACTTGGTTGAGAAATATTTGCGATGTATGTCTTTGCAATATTCAAGAAATATGAACCAAAGAACCTCTCAGTATTTGTCTACATTACTTTGGTTACTGAATCTAAAAGAAAAAAAATATCAAATACTATGTACATTGCTTAAATAATTAAATCTCATTATACTATTTATTTAGAGGCATCTTCAACATCTAAAGTTTGATCAAGTGAAGTTTTACCATCTGCACTAATAAGTTTAATTCTGTATCTGCCAACTTCAGTTATGTTCTCTAAGATTTCATCAGGAGTATCCAAATAAGAAAGTTCAATTGCACCAACTCTTTTTGCTCCACTTAATCTCTTGATAGTATCAACAACAACATCTTTTCCAAATGGCAATTTGTCTGCATTTATAGTAATCAATTTTGGCAAGCTGTCAGAAATTGCATATATTTGATCAATTTGAGTATCATCCAATTCTAAACCTGGCGCAGGAGTAGCAGGTTCATTGACATCATCAAACTCCAAACTGGAAACTTGAACCTTCAAGTCATCTTTACCAACTTTACTTGGAGTTCTCTTGGATTTACCCTTCATGCTGCTAAACAAATTAGATAATTCTTCTAATGACATAGCACCACTTTCAGTAGGTTCTTCAACAATTTCTGTTTCAACTTCTTTCTTGATTTCTTTAACTTTAGGAGCCTTAACTACTTGAGCAGGTTCAACAACAGGTATTCTTGGTGGTAATTTTTCATTGACATAAACAGCCTTATTATCAGTGTATAAAAAGTTTTTCATGAATCCAGGTCTAACAAGTTTAAGTTGACCTTTAACACCAACATTTGGGATATCTTGTAACAATTGGACTTGAACAAATTTAGAAGCTGTTTTTCTTGGTCGAATGGAGCCATATCTCACACTTGTCAAAACGGAAGACTTAAGTGGTCTATTTATAGAAGACTGGAACATCCTTATTAGTGAATTTAGAATAGTTGTGGGTAGAAGGTTTGATCAGACACTCACAAGACAACGATTGAAAAATTTTTTTTCGTACTCTTTTTCCTTTAATTGGTTTTTGGTGAGAGTTATGGTTGATACTGAAAAAAAAAAAAAAAAAAAAAAAAAAAAATAAAATTTCGAAAATGTTTAGATCTAACTTTTTGAGTGCGATGGAATTGTCCGCAAGAACTATACATAATACCTAAACAACACTGATGAACTTTCGAGAGGAATCTACAAATTGTAATATATGTCATGAAAATGAAGCAAAATATACATGCCCTGCTTGTGGAATCAAAACATGCTCGTTAATATGTTATAAAGAGCATCAAGAGGAAAGAGAATGTTCAGGAAAAGTTGATTCAAACAGATATTTGAACCGAGATGAATTGGCCGCTGATCCTGTTCATTTAAATAGAGATTATAATTTTTTGACACTGGTGGATCGTCTGATTCAAGTTGGTAAAGAAGATATTACAAAAAGTGCAAAGAATGTATTTAAACGTACAAGACCACAACATCATAACACCAACAATAAACGACAAAGACGTAACGAAGAAGAAGATAATAAAGATAAACGAATTGCAGCAGTACAGAAAGTGTTTTTGAATAATCCTTCAACTATAGTTAAAAGAGAAAATACCTTAGTTGTACAATTGCCAATGGGAATGTCTCGATCCAATTCTAACAAGACAGGCTATGACAAGAAACTAAATGCGTTTGTGTGGACAATTGAATGGATAGTTTTAAATGATGAAGGAAAACAAGTAACCAAATTTATAAGTTACAGATTAAAGGAGACTTTGGTTTTGGAAGATGCTGTTCCGATGAATATTATCAATAACAAATTTCCAGAAGACGTCGAGAAGCATCAACTAAAATTTTATTTGCATAATGTTATATTTAAAGATAAACTCATTGAGTTAAATAGCAAAGACACGTTGTCGACTATTTTAAAAGATAAAATAGTCTTGGAATACCCTACTATATATATTGCTGCAAACGATGATCAAATCAAAGAAAAAATAGCCGACATAGGTGAAATATATGGTCTACAGGAGAGTGATAGTGAAGAAAGTTCAAGTGATGGTAGTGATACAGATGATAGTTCAGAAGAAAGTTCTAGTGATGATGACGGGTCTGACTCTGATTCGGATTCTGCACCAGAAGAAGAATCACTGAAATTACCACCACTTAAGACAAGTCTTGATGAAGATAGACGAGCATTACATAAACCAGTTATAGAAGTTATAGAATCCACGAAGAACAAAGTATAGAATGTATAACAGGAAAATACAGGTATAACGTTACGTTGGCTGCAAGAAAAAGTTGACTTCGTACCTCATCGCACGACTTCAATCATATGTAGTAAATAAAAATCCTCATAGGAAAAGAGAGAGGAAATTAAAAAAAAGAAATTACAGTACTCCCATAATTGAAATACAGATTTTAGCAACAACCAGACTATGGCGACGATATTTAAAAGACAATTAGACTCAGAGAGAAATAGCAATGCATCACTATATTTTGGTAATATAGATCCACAGGTAACAGAATTGTTAATGTATGAATTGTTCATTCAATTTGGACCAATAAAATCATTAAATATGCCTAAAGATAGAATTCTTAAGACACATCAAGGGTATGGATTTGTTGAGTTTAGAAATATAGATGACGCAAAGTATACCATGGATATTCTACGAGGAGTTAGATTATTTGGTAAAGCATTAAAGTTGAAAAACATAGATTCAAAACCATCAACCACCACTACATCTAACAATGCATTAAATCAAACTATTGGTACTTTCGTGTCATCAGATTTAATCAATCCAAACTATATTGATGTTGGAGCAAAAATATTCATCAATAACTTGAATCCGTTAATAGATGAAAAGTTTTTGAGTGATACATTTAGTAAATTTGGCACGCTTATACGAGCACCATCAATAAGGCGAGATTCAGATGGACAATCAATGGGATATGCATTTTTAACATATGATGATTTTGAAAGCAGTGATCTATGTATACAAAAGATGAATAATGTTATCCTAATGAATAATAAAATCTCCGTTAGTTATGCATTTAAAGAGCAAACTGTGGATGGGAAAAGGGCAAGACACGGTGATGAAGTAGAGAGAATGTTGGCTCAAAGTGCAAAAAAGAATAATGTTTTGGTAAGCAAGAAAGCCAAATCCACAGGTAAAAAGAAAGCTAAACCACATAAGATTTCCAAGAAATGATAAAGGTTAGGAAGCCCCTTGTATAAAAAACTGTGTAGTAACTTTATATCGCTGAAGATAAATAAATAAATAAAGGGATGTGGCATTTACACATACAGTATTAATATTGAAAATAGATTGCATATTGTATCTGATCCACATTTTTGTGGTGTGGATATTGTGAGATCAAATCCTCAAAGATCTTTGATCACCTGGACACGACCAGTGACAGTAATAGAAAAGAACCAGCAGCTACGTCACTAATAACCTCTAGAACATATCTTAGGATGTTATCTAGAATAGATAATATAATAACGCTTAATTCTTAATTATCCATAAGTAAAATAGACAGGGAAAATCCTGGTCTATTTATATTGTTCGGGTTACATTTGACGAGCCACTGGTTCTTAATTCCGAGCGTGTTACTAATCACTCTAATTACCGATATCGGCCGCGGTCAACAGTAGAGTAAGGTTCGTCAAACATCGATATAATAAATCATGTGACATCTTCCTTACAAGACCGATAACAATGATAAGCTTGATATATTAGACATCATCACTTAAATACATTATAAATAAACTCAATGCTAAGTATAAACTAGCAGAGTAGAATCAAGGTCGAAACCTAACAAAAGTTAAAGTGGACTCAGACACAATTATATGTCGAGCACTGTTGGATTAAATTTCTGATCTCACAGATATGCACAGTATGCTTAGTAATTAATGTTTGGTGCTCGGATTAGTCGAGTATAAAAATACCCCCGAGATCGTCTCCTTCCCCGAATTCTTGATTTCCTCTTCCTTTTTTTTTTTTTTTCAGTTTATCTCCAACACCAATTGAGTCACTTAACCATCCCGAATAATACAATGTCTACCTTACCTGAATCTCAAAAAGTTGTTCTCCACAAGGAAAATGGAGACTTTGATGTAATTGAATATACAGATTACCCAACTCCAAAAATTGAAGGATCTCATGATATCATTATCAAGAATGCCTACGCTGGAATTAATTTCATTGAAGCTTATTTCAGAAAAGGAATTTACAAAGCACCTTTACCTTATGTTTTTGGAAGAGAAGCAAGTGGTGAAGTTGTTGCTGTGGGTAATGATGTGAAAAATTTGAAAGTTGGTGATAAGATTGCCTACTTATCACCAAACACTTTTGCCCAATACACTAAGATTACTGACGACAACTACAAATATATAAAATTACCAGATAATGTCACTGATGAAGATTTGAAAATTTATGGTTCCATATTTTTACAAGGTTTAACTGCCTTGACCTTTGTCAATGAGGCATATAAAGTTGAAAAGGGTGATTACATTCTTGTTTGGGCCGCTGCTGGTGGTGTTGGGAAATTTTTGGTACAATTGATTTCACAAATTGGTGCTCATGTTATTGCTGTTGCTTCAACTGATGAAAAATTAGAAATTGCTAAAAGTTTAGGTGCAGAATATTTGATCAATTCTAGTCAGGATGATATTGTTGCCAAAGTGAATGAATTCACAAAAGGTGAAGGGGTTGCTGCATCATTTGATTCAATTGGAAAAGATACTTTTGATGCCTCATTAAATTCCATTAAAAGAAAAGGTTCTTTTATAAGTTACGGAAATGCATCTGGTCCCGTCAACCCATTCCCATTAGCAATTCTTTCACCAAAGAATATCAAACTTGCTAGACCTCAATTGAATGCATACATTGGTAATGCAGAAGAATGGGATCATTATTCTAAGAAATTGTTGAATTTAGTAGAAGATGGTAAAGTGAAGTTCGAAATCTTCAAGACCTACGACTTGAAGGATTATGTACAAGCTGCAGAAGATTTGGAGGGTAGAAAAACCGCTGGTAAATTGACTTTAAAAATCCCACAATAAAGTTGATTAACTAAATATATATATGTATTTCTCAATTAGTCTACTATTTAACAAATAATTTATAATTTAGGTCTTGACTTTTCGTATTTTTTCAAATCATCTGGTGTAGCGACACCATATACAAAATCACCGTCAGCACCTGTAATAACAGCAAAATAATTGCCTTGACTGAAAAACTTAGCTAACTTTTCTAATGGCGTGTAAGGAGTCAAAATATCGTATTTCTTGCCTCTTGGTTTTAAAATTTGTGAAGTTGTTGAAGTTTTGCTGGTGGCAGCCCCACGCTTCATTCGATCTTCATAATTCTTTCTAGCAGTTGTATTAAACCACAACATATAGTGCTTAACGATAGGAGAAAGAAAACTATTCTTTATTTTATTTTCATTATTCTTAATATCTTCAACGTTTATCACACCTAATAATCTTTTAGTCTCTTCATGAATTACTGGTAAATGAGTGAACTCATTTTCATATCCTACAGCGACGGCATCGTACAATGAAGTTGATGGATTCACCGAAATAGCTTGTGGAATGTTCAAATCTTCTATGATGGCTCCTCTGTAATCCTTAGCGGAAAATGATATTGGACTAGCACTCATTCTTATTTATGTATCTGTTGATTGTGTAATAAAAACCAACAGTTTTAGTTTTTTTTTTTTATTTTATATTTTCCAATTTTTTTTTTTCTCTTTCTTAATTTTTCTCCTGTGGATTTTGTCGATGTTTTTTTCTTCTTTGATTTCTTGTGCGAATTTAATGTTCCCCAGATTACTTAGCAAGACAGAAAACAAAAAAAAACAGAATTGTGGCACAGATTCACCAGATACACAGAGGTCTGATTATATAGAGTAAAGAAAATCATAAATTAAGATAACAACGTATAATACAAACTATATCGTATAATATACTAATGCATTAAATGAGGTATACACCACTAAGCTGCTTCTGCTGTATGAGCATTTCCTGATCTGGAATCTGCAGATGCAACAACCTCACGTTCTTGTCTGGCAACTTTCTTCCAGACTTCTTCATTCTTACCATCATCTAAGACTCCTATTCTCATTGTAGCCAATAGATTCACAGCGGCAGTCAGATGTCCATAGACACCACCATAAAATGCTCTAGTAGCATCCTGGCCATTCGATGCCTTTAACAAGGCAACCCCACCAGGGTGTTGGTCCATAAAAGGAGTGACATCATGGATAATCTTTTGAATTATAATGTAGATTCTATCCTTATTGGAAGAAGATGCAATAATCTTATTAAACTCTTTAGGTGTAATCAAAGGCAACTTCGAAATAGGGGTTCCCCAATTTAATTGACTCTTTAATCTATTAATAACCTTTTGTTGTTGTTGCAACTTCAACTGTGTCACTAGACTACTGGGAGTACGACTTAATTCATCAACAAGACCCATTTTCTCAATAGCCCACAAAAACCACTTTGTTGGATCATACGTAAAAAGGCTATTATCCACACGATAATCGTGAGGGAATTCATGGTGGTAATTTTGATGTGCCTGACCATACGTTAAAATCGACATTAATGGATTGTTACAGTTGATCGATGAATTAGTATCATTAAACGGTTGTGTTGGAATAGTGACTTGGATTCTCTTTAAATGACAAATCGATTCAGTACTCAATAGCGACTGTTGACATAAAAACATACGTAATATACCTGGATACAAAATTCCGTGTACAAATGTGTCCTGACAAATAAATTTAGTAACTAATCCAGGAATTAAAATGCTTGCTAAGAAAAACCAAATTAAGTAGGTTCTCTGCTGCCATAGCAAAAATCGTTTAAGATCTTCATTATATTTTGGGTCTGTAGTATGATCTATTAGTTCCTTTAAATCAATTTCATCCTCGGTTGGATTTTCATGTTCAACAGTTGCTTCATTTTCGAAGCCTTGATTTTCGATTTTTTGTTCAGAAAACTCTTGCTCAAATAACTCATTATAAAATCTCATAAGCTTGGGTCTCTTAAGTATCCATCCATAATGGGCATATAAAAACCCTCTCTTGATCAGATATGGGTCCTTTTCAGTGTCATCCGTGAAATTATGATGTGCTCTATGTAAGGTAGCCCACCATCTAATTGATCCTAATCCACAACTACTTCCAAAAATAGCAAAAAAATATTTTAAAAATTCAGCTTTGACTTTAAATGAATTGTGGGCAAAATATTTATGATAACCACTAGTAAATGCCAACATCGTAACGTTATAGTATATACATGTAAAATATAATGTTCGTTGGTTTGCAGGGACAATACTTTCTTTAAATCTGATAAGATAAATTATGGCAATTAAAGGTAGTATCACTACAGTCAACATACTACCATAATTGACACGTTTTAAAAAATCCTGTCGATGCTTCTTCATTTCATTAATCTTCGTTCTCCTCATCTTAGTTGCATGTGTCATTAGTTGATGATGGGGAAGTGATGAAGATGGGTTTGCCGTCGAGACGACTTTCCTCTTCTGAACCTTGACACCTTTGGACGATGCACTTGGATTATGGTTCATTGCTCGAGTGTCAAAATAATCTTTGAACAAGAAATACCGAAAAATTATACGGGGAAATTTTTTTTTGCGGTGTAAGGGTAAGGAGATGATATGATATTATCTATATGGTTTTGATAGAGCGCAGAACAGTAAATATTTGCAATGTGTTCAGATTTTAGATACTCACAACCTATGCGATTCGTATAGGGCGTGCACTTGACCAAAAAATCCTCTTTAATGGAAAAAAAAAAATTCGAGCGAACAAAAAAAAAATAAAAAAATAACAAAAGAAAAACCTGAAAATTGATATAAACAAAGAAACAAACAATCACATCCACTCTTTCAACTCAAAGTAGTTTTTTTTTATTTTTTTTTTTTTTGTTTATCAAATTTTACCATGCAACCTCTTCCACCACAACAGGCTCCACAACAACCACCACCAGTCAATAAACCAAGACCAAATGCAAATGCTGTTCCAGCAATTTCTTACCAACCTACGGATGTCACCATAACACCTGAATTATATGATAAAGTGTCAAACTTGCAGGAATACAAAAGACTTAAGGAAGCAGAAAAGAAGTTAGACTTACTTATTGCCAGAAAATCATTGGATTTTCAAGCAATTCAACAAAGATCCATTCATCCAAATGACTATAAATCATCTACTGGTACATTAAGAATTTTTATTTATAATAGTTGTGAAAATCAACCTTGGCAGCAACAATTGTTGCAACAACAAGGTTTACCTTTACCTGATCCAACTTCTGCTGAATCCTCATGGACCTTGCGTATTGAGGGTAGATTTATTAGTGATAACCCACAAGAACAAAAAGAAATTGATGAAACTTTCAAATTCAGTTCGTTTTTATCCGCTATATCTGTTGACTTGATTCCAAACGCCAATTATCCTAATTTACAAGAATCACAATCACGTATTGTTGAATGGAGAGATGAAGGTCCAACAGAAAATAAGCACCCTGCTAGTGTAAGTTTTGATGGTTTAGATATAAAGAGAAATGGGTTTGAAAATATCCAAGCCAAAATTGCGTTACTAGTCAAGAGTTACTCAAACAAGTTCAAGCTTTCAGAGGAAATGTCTAGATTTGTGGGTAAGCAAGAATGTAATCAACAGGAATTAATGTATATTATTTGGCAATATGTTTTGTTTAAAGGATTATTAAAAAAAAGCAGTGCTTATTCGGGGGTGTCAGCTGTGGATACATCTACTTTACCTAATCCAGCCAATGAAAAAGATGGTATTGATGATGATTTAACTTTAGTTGAAACTGATGACACATTATTTGAGTTATTTAAAGTGAAAACTTTTAAATTTCTGGAGCTCTATAAATTGGCCCAACCACATTTTATTCCACGTGAACCAATTATTCTTGAATATGAAGTAAATACCAGAAAATCAACTACATTAGGTGAAGTTGTTTTAGATATTCCTGTTGAAATGCCAGTCAACATTTCTAGAGCACAAAAAGAATTATTGGAAGTTAATAAGATTGCATTCGAAAACTTGGCCAAAGCTGATTCTACTATCCAACAATTGAATCAAAGAATCTCATTGGCAATAATAGCTTTACATAATGCGAACCTGAGAGAAAAATTCTATAGTGAATTGAGTGAAGATCCAATTAAATTTATAGATAACTGGCTTGAAAGTCAAGCTACTACTTTGAAAGCCTTGAAGAGTGATGAAGGCTACGATGAAGAAATTGTTAGAAGAGCTAAATACTTTGAAGATAATGAACATCTTCTTAAGGAAAAAATTGATCTTATGTTAAGTTCAAGCAGATTTTAGTAACCAAGGTATATAGAAGTCTTGTTTTGTTTTTATTTGTAATAATATTATACAATCATTAAAATGAATTTTCAAATCATTTTTTGTGTGATTTGGGTTCTATTTGTAATTCAGCATATAGGCAAATATTGTTGAATCTTTTTGTATTCTTACTAAGCATTATGGAGCTCAATCAAAATACTCTTCGTCATCATCATCTTCAACAGCATCCATTTCAACATAATTATCATCATCATTACCATTCTCATCAACGAAATCATCAACTTCAACAACATCATTGTATCTTGCAGCCGCTCGTCTGTCACTATAATCAATTGGTCTTTTTCTAGTGGATCTTCTTGTTTCTATCAATTCTTCTTGTTTTACAAGTAATGGAAGTAATGCAGATAGATAATCATGCAATTGTAAAACGGGTTTATAGATGACCGACGCCATTGGAATTAATGATTTAGAACCTTCTGTGATTCCCAATTTACCTGAAAGAAAATCTACAAACTCTTGTAACTCTGTAGCGTTGGATGCAACTTCATACCAATGTTCCTGCTCATCAGTAGCTTTGCATGTTTGCTTGACTTCGTTTCCCTTGTCATCAAATTCAACACCAACAACACTTAATGACTCCACTAACATTTGATGTACATCCTGGATAAACAATTTGAAATTTGATGCCAAAGGTCCATTTAGCCCAGCAGGTCCGCTCCAAACAGTACTCATTTTCTTAATAGATGATAAACCACCATTGAATTCATCCGCCATTCGACACAAATAAAATCGACCAATACCAAATCCAATATCTCCTGCAATTTGTTCATTCAATCGTATGTTTAAAGTATGTGCTCTTGGATCAGATGTGGGATCAACATACCTCACTTCTTCTTCTGATTTTCTCTTGGCTAGTTTTGCTTCTGCCATAGTTTTTGTATCTTGGGCATTTTTGAAACCCAAAAGCACAGATCTAGCAGCATAATAAGTCTCCTTATCTCCTGGTATATCTTGTTGTTGAATGTTGGCGGTAATCTCTTTTTTAATGATCTCAGAATTACTCAATGCCCAATGAACAAGAGTACGCAACATAACTAATCTATCAATCGGATTCTCCAATCCAGCTAATCCCTTGGTTTCAAATTCAGTTGTGTAAAACGGGTTGAATGTTATTAACCACGTATGACCTCTAGGAATTTTTTCTACTAGAATGTCTGGATGCGTGGGGTCCACTGGTAATTCAGAAGTATCTTCAGTGGACTGTTCCTCAGCAGGCTTTAACGTTTTCCATTCTAATGGTAAACCTAAAGTTATGCTTTGTGCTTTTAATTCTTGAATAGCCTTTGTATGTGATATCACTGGCTTCTTACGATTCAAAACCAACCCTAGCAATTTCAAGAATAAACTTTTCATTTCTGGAGAAATAAACAGTGGATCATAATCTTCTGCATCATTGCGAGGCTTTCGAGGATTAAATTTAGTAGGATTTTCATCAAAAGTATCATCCAACTTAGGTAAACTCAAACCATACTCAATTGTACCTGGACCAATGAAATCAATAGGTATGACATTTTTAAACTTTATAAGAAATGAGATGATGAAGACAATATCACTTGCGTATGGGGCTTTAGCAACAGGATAACCTAAACCAATTTTCTGGTGTTTGGAATCATAGTACTGATCAACTAAACTATCATCATATAAATCATAGTCTAATCCAACCAAAGGTCCTGGTAATTGACGTGTTATTTTATTTTTCCCGTTCAATACTGTTGTTCTGGTAAATTGTTTCACAGGTTTTGATCTCTTGTTGGTGGTGTTAGTGGTGGTGGTACTACCAGTTGTCGGAGTTCGTACTCTTTTTATTGCTGCAGATGGTGCTGGTGCTATTTTCACAGGTTTTATTGGTGTTGGAGCAATAATAGGCTCTGGTTTCTTAACACCAAGTTTCAAGATTAATTTGGGTGATTTCGGTGGTGTAGATGTAGTTGAAGTATTTGATGATCCGTTATTCGTTTTAGGTATTTTTGATCCACTTTCACTGGCAACCCCATTCCCATTTTTATCAATCAATCCAAGACTGACACCTTCACCATTCTTGGATTTAAAATTTAATGTGGCTTGAGTTTTTTTCCTAATCGAACTTGATGTGATCCTACCTCGTGGACTTTTTCTACCTCCTTTACCACCACGTGAACCTGGACCTTCTACTGGTTGTGAATCAAATCTAAACTTTGACATGATTGCTTCTTTGTAATTCTGAGACGAGGACGATTCGGGTGGTGCTAGCGTGTTAGTGAGATTCTTTCTTGGTCTTCCTAACCGGGGTGTTTTCGCATCCGGATCGTATGATACCAATTTAACATTATTTTCAATTGTAGGACTAGCTGAAGTACTGATAGGACTCTGTGATACTTTATTCTCTTTTGTAATCGATTCATTAGTAGTTTCCGAGTCATATTGCTCAAACAATTCTCCACCATTGTTATGGGCATTAAGTAAAACATGCAAAGCTGCTTCTGCTGCTGTATCTGTTGGCTCATCATCTTTATCATGATCCTGATTGATAAATTCATACCCCAATTCTGAATCCTTGGTCATGTCAGCTTCTTTGTCGTCCATATGACCAGATGAATTGTTAGATACTTGATGACTTAGCACTGAAGTTGCATTTGCAATGGCATCCATCACTTCCTGTTGTTTACTGACTTCTGGGTCAATATTTGGATCCATTTTCTCAAATTCAAGTTAAAGACTAAACAATATTTATTATGAATATCAATTTGATAAAGTCAAAGCTGTTAACTACTTTTCTTTTTTTTTTTTTTTCCTTTATGGAAGACCTTTCATAAGTTATTAGGCAAAACGACGAAGAAAAAAAGAAAAAAAAAAAATATTAAAAAAACTGAAACCAAAAAATTTCATAATACAAAGACAATTTTTCGTGTCTTTACAAAACAAAAAACTAACCAGTAATGAAATGATAATAATTCCTGAAGGAGCTAAGCCTGTTGAATTGGGTGTGCAGTTCCATATGTCGTTGTAGTGATTTGGAGCGCATTATAATAGAGAAAACTGGAATAGTTGACGGATTATATTCCCAGAAATATGACTAGATTCTTTGCATATAGTTGTAAAACTTTTGCATATATATCAAGAATTTTTGAGTATATCATATCATTGATTGATACAAGATCTGTTTCTTTAGACACGTTGGTTTGCTTTAGTCCAGGATCATCATGTATCTTTTGATATCATTCAAGCGAAAGTAGTGCGCGTAACAATACTGAAAAATCGTGAAGACACGACACGACGCCACGCGAGAGAGAGATTGAGAAAAATAATTAGTTCACGTAATTTTTTGCTTGTTTTTTTTTTCCCCTAGGAATCCCCCTCTGGTATTCCCAACGATACGCGTCACTTTAATTTTTTTTTCTTCTTTATTTCATTACACGAATAAACTACTATTACTCGACTTTAAACAAAAACTTATTACAACTATGTCAGATTTCGGATACGACCCATACAATGCTGGTGGATTCAGTAACAATTCACAAGGTGGATTTTCTGCCGATAATCATGGCTCTTCACAATCTCAAAGATCAAGTCAAGTAAGACAAAGTTTAACTCCCGTGACAATTAAACAAATCCTTGATGCTTCACAACACGTTCCCGATGCTGAATTCAAGGTCAATAATGTTGATTTAAATATGATTTCATTTATTGGTGTTGTTAGAAAAGTGGAAAATACTAATGCCACTATTGTAGTTACAGTTGAAGATGGAACTGGATCAACTGATGTTCGTATGTGGATATCAGAACAAGTGACCAGTGCAGAACAAGAAACTCAAAAATATCAAGCTTTATTAAATCGTTATGTTTTTGTTGGTGGTTCTTTAAAACAATTCAATAATAAAAAAGGTGTTCAAAATGCTTCAATTTTCCCAGTTACTGATAGTAATCAAATTTTATATCATCATCTAAGTGCAATTGAAAATCATTTAAAAGCTCAAGGTATACCTAAAGCCAATGTTTCTGGAAGTACGGGAGGATCATTGTTTGTTGATGGTAATGCTAATACTAATTCTTTAACCACAGGATCTGGTGCTGCTGCTCCACAAGGAAATAATGGTGGTTCCCTTACCGATCGTGTCTTGGCTGTTTTGAAAGAAAATAGTTCTACTATGCAAGAAGGTGTTCCTGTTGATTATATAATTCAGAAATTGAATATCTCAAGAGATGAAGGTCTTAAGCATGTCACTAAATTGGTTGAAGATGGTAAAGCATATGCTGGTTACGATGATAATACTTATATATGTATTTAAGTAAGTTAATCTAAAAAAAAAAAAAAAAATAAGAATATATATGTAAATTTATTTGAGTGTTATAAATAACAATCTTTATGAGGCGTGGATTAATCTAATTATCTTTTTCAGATGGTTCTGGAATAACTCTACCCATAGTTGAACTGAAAAATGCAGACCATAAATCATTATTGGTAACAACTTCTCCTTGTTCAGCTTTACCAATTACATTATCTTGACCACCCCCACTAATCAACGCCAATGACTCAGCTTTGGTGAGCTCATCTTCACCTGGATCATCAATTTCATCAATTTTTCCACTGTCAACATCATTGGATTTCTTGTTACTTTTGAGATATCTCAACCTCTTGTCTGTTGAGGTAATTATAATACTTTCTTCAATGGTATTTTCAATGGCAAACATCCAAACTTTGGTTTTCTTCTTTTGCCCAATTCTATGGATACGTGAAATAGCTTGTAATTCCAAAGAAATATTAACCAAAGGTTCACAAAGAAGAATATGCGTAGCATTTGTTAAAGTCAATCCACTAGCCTGAGCTTTAGCATCCAATAAGAAACATGTAATCCTTTTGTTTTCCTTAAAATAGCTAGCTTCATCAACTGAAGAACGCCCCAACTTTGAACCTTGATTAAGAGAATGATTCAAACCAATAAATGTTACATTGTTATCTGCAAGGGCATTTCCAAGTATGTAGAGCATATCCAGCCATTGACTAAAAATGATCATTTGAACTTTTGGTTCCTTTTTCATCAAGTAAAGTACTTGTTTAACAATGATATCAACTTTCGAACTATATGATCTGTTCAACTTAATAGTCTTTAATTCTTCAATCACTACTTCATCCAAAGTCTTGTAAATTGAATGCAATTTCGACGTATCATGAACATCGTGAACTTGATTGACTTTTAAAACTGGCACGTACCTCGTGTAACAATAAATTGAACCACTTCTAATTTGTGATTTACAAAGTGGACAAAAAATTGATGATTTCAACCATTCATCTAAACAAGTTTTACAATATTTGTGACCACATTCCGTCAAAGCACCAAGAGTAATTGTACTATGACAAATAATACACATGGAGGAAGAATCACCATCATCAACAGCATTGTTGGAATCTCTACTATCTTTTTTTTCTTTTTGACCATCATTCTCTACTTTATTTTCATTCATTAACCCCACCAAGTACCGAAATCTACCAATACTACTATCTCTAAATTCAAGTAGAGGAAATGCCACAATTTCAAACATATTACGTATTGATTCTTCATCCAATTTGTCTCGTTTTAATTGACCAAAAGTTGGTCTTTCAACTGTATCGGAAATAATTTGCAACTGTTTATAATACTCAATCCGTGAATTCAAAACAGCATTACAGTTGACATTCAACTCTTTGGAATATAACGATAACGATAATTTTTGATTCTCGTAGTATATTCCAAATTTCTGTCGTAATTTTTTCAACTCTTCCACTTGAAGTGCATTCTCGGGTGTTTGTGACAAATATATCATTAAGTCATTTATTGCATCCATAAATTTCGGAAATTGCCAGTTTCTATGGATCCCAGTCTTATTAAGTGATTCCTTGATAAGATCTTTCACTACAGTATCAGCATGAGCCCATGAGTAACTACTGCCATTGTTGTCACTGCCACAAATATTTCTCCATCTTCCAGCAATGAATATCAGCAAGATAGCAAAGTGGTTAAAAAGGTTTTGCTGTTCATCTAATTTCTCTTCATATTCATTTCCAACAGGTGAACATTCCTGTGCAACAAGTGGAGACTGTAAATTATTTAGTATGATATCCATAAAATTATTCATTTCTTTGGCCTGCTGATTCAACAGTTCAAAAAATTCTTTCAAGTCATCAACAAGTGATGAAACTCGAGGATTCATTACATAATTCTCCCAATCTGTATGATCAAGAAGTGGTAAAGCATTAAAGAATTTCTTAGACGTCTTTGGAAGTAGTTTATCACCATGATCAATAAAGGGTTCATCAAAATAAAACCCACGAGATTTAATTCGTGAATCAATACTCTTTGCCACTGCATTTATAGAAGTTTCTAAAAGTCGACCTCTAATCTTCTCTGCTTTTTCATAATAAATTGATTCTAATTCTACTGGATCTGACGTTCCATACCCCCTTTCTTCATCAACCTCAAATAGGAATGATTCTCTCGGTAAACCACTCACAATAGAGGCTAATTCAGCATCTTGATTTTTATCTCTAGATGGTAAATGATTCTTGAAATTTGATGGAACAACATAATAAAGTCTGTTATCTTGAATAACCTCTGCATAGTCTTCATCATACAATTGAAAATTACAGGAACCACTTAAAAAATATAACTTGTGCAATTGAACCAAAGATGTTCTAATTCTTGCTCTAATCCTTGTTATACCAGCCAATAATTCATCGCCGTCGCCATTAGGACTAAATTTGTCACCAGGATTCTTTTTTGCATAGCATTGTTCAGGATTTTGCCGTCTCAAATATTGACGCACGTGTACATTTAGAGGATTATACTCATCATCTTCAACCTCATAAGAAAATTCATCTTGATCACCAAAATCATCAGAATCATTGGACTTCTCCTCATTATCCATAGTGAGTGTATCTGTATCATTAGTATCCTTTTTCAATTCCTCTAATTTCTTAGCTAACATTATTTCATCTCTTTTAAGATTCCATTCAGTTTCAATAATAGCAATATTTAGGTATTGTAATGCCTCTTCAGGATAATAAATAAATTCCAAAAACTCAATTAATTGAATCAACCTATCCATTCTACTCTTATTAGCGGATATTACGTCCGAATAACACTTGTCCAACATTGCATGAAGTAATGAATCCAATGTTTTTAATTGAAGTTGGGATCCAGTTCCATTTGGATGTGATTTTAAATAAGAATTAGCAAGTTTCTTTGTATCAATATGTAACCTCCCAATTTGAGGCAGATTACAAAGTTTTCTAAGTTGAGTTAACCAATATTTCATTTGCTCAACGACATCAGTAATATCCCAATCATCAACTAATGGATTACCATTTTCATCTAATTTAATTTCATTCAAACATTGTTCAAATCTTCTTGAATAAAGATCTTGCTCAATAGCAGTAAATGGCATAGTCATCAAAATTCGACTTTGTTCAGGAAGTTGAATATCATCATGTACCATACTTTTTGTATGCCTTATGGTCAAACTATTCCATAATTTGGTAAATTCTTCTTTATTATGTATCAATTTATTCCAACAATAATCACCCAATACACCATTAAATGGGAAAAATCGTAAAAATTTTAAAGTTGCCAACAAATCATCCATATTTTTTTTAATTGGTGTACCTGAGACACCCCATGAATGAAATCTAGGAATGAGAGAAGCACTTTGAAAAGCTCGTGAAACTCTCAGGGAAACCATTTGCACTTCATCTAGAACAACTCTCCAAAATTGAATCAACATTAATGGGCACTCATAGTCATCAGTAGATGAATTACACCATGATTTATTATGTTTCAATGCTAACTCAATTTCAATTTCTAAAGCTTTCTCATAGTCAGTTTCTTTTTGTGATGACAATGATTTCTGGTTAGCCTTTGGAGGCTTTAATGTACCTAATTGAAATAATGCCTGATAATTATTGGAAATCTGATCTTCAGGGTCATTATCTTGCTTATTATTGCCAGTATCAATGGAATCTTTTTCGTCGGAATGAAATGAATCACCAGAATCATAATCATCATTTTCATTTTCATTTTCATTATCATCATTGCTTCCTACAATGGGTCCATAATTTGATTCATTACGTGTCTTGGAAGCTCGGGTACGCTTATGCCTGGATGAAAACTTTGCATAGTCCAACTCTTTGGCAACAGTATGGTATGTAGTTAAAACAACATCAAATTTTCTCAAATATGCAGCAATTACATGAGGTTTATTTTTCATTCTTGGATAATTTCCAAGCCCTTTATAAATTGTAGTTGATAAACCTGGTGCAAAAGTATCTAATTCAGATCTCCATTGTTGTAAAATTGAACCTGGTGCAATAATAAGTGTAGTCGTACCCATGACTATTTTCTTAATATCCCCAAACTCATTAAGTACAAGATCCATGGGTCTATCAATTTGATAGTATGGACGTTGATTGAGTAATACTAATGATGCAATTTCGATGGTTTTACCTAATCCCATCTCTTCACACAACAAACCTTGTCCATTTAAATGTAATGGGTTATTCACTTTATCTTTGTCATGATAATAATCTAGCAAATAAGTACTAACTTGATTGAAATCAGCAATGGTACATGTAAATATATTCAAATAATAAATTTGTTCTTTCCAATTGATAATCTTCCAACCATACCATAAACGGTTAATTAAGTTCAAAGCTTCTTCTTCAGTAAATTCTTCTGACTTCATAAATTCAATAGGACATACTCTATTTGTCTCTGAATCATAGATGACATTCTCTTTAGTGAGTAACCAATTAACAGTTTTTTTTTGAAATTTCAACAACTCAGTTTGTAATTCAGGTATATCAAATTCTGATTCATCAGCACTAGACATTCGTTCTGTATTATCAGCAATACTTTTATAAAAAAATTCTGGATTAATGATATCATTTCTTATACTTTCACTATCAATCGCAGGTAATATTTTATCCATTATATCACGTTTTCCAACAAAATTCATATCTAATATATAACCAATAGAATATTTGATTTTACCTTTAAGAATTCCATTCTTGATAGACATGATTAATTTTTTACGACAAATAATACCATCTTGAGGTCGTTTTAAAATCAATTTACATTCTTCTTCAGGGATTTCTCCATGTTTTAAATTAAATGAAAATAAAACGCGTACTTTTCTTTTGGCAAGTTTAACATAAAATAAATCATCATTGGTTTTTTCCAATTTAAAACTATTAACTTCAATCTTTGGATGATCTTCTAATTTAACTTGTAATTCATATTTGAATTTAAATTGACGATTAAATATTGGGATCAGATCAGGGGTATCTTGAGCCACATCAAGTTTCCTCCTTTTGGATGCTTGTACATCAAGTTCTTCAGCTTCTTTGAAAGCAAGAATAATGTTCTCAGAAACAATATCAAGAACATTCAATTTCTCCTTTTTCACGACTTTATCCTTCAGCATTATCCAGTAATGAGAATATGATTGTTGGTTTAGTTGATGGGATAAGTACCGTTTAAGAGACCAAAATGAATTAAAAAAAAAAAAAATAAAACACTTACTAAGCTAAACGTGAACTATTATTTTTCTTTTATCTTTTGGACCGGAATACACGAAATTCGATTATCAGGTACAAGAAATTATATTGTCCGTATAATTCAGGGAAAAACTTCCTACCCATATCATATAACAACATAACTATCTGTTATATAAAAGTTATCAATCTACAGAACAGATCCGAATAGCAAAACTGGTACAAATAATTGTGAGTTTCTATAAATGATAATAATAATAATAATAAAAAAAAAAATTTATATATATATAATAAACAATATAAACGTATCAAAAACTATCATGAATATTTATCCAAAAAAAAATAATGAAAACAAACTATGGATAACAAATACCATCATGAGATTGTTTTACTCTTGATTTAAGGATTCGGATTTTTTTTTTTTGCTTCGTTGACTCATAATCATATAACAGAACAAGTACAGTTATAATAATAAAAAAAAAAAAAAAAAAAAAATTGGTATAAAATCCAAACCAAAAGAATCAGATGAAAACTTGATTCAATGAAACAAGAATTGAATAACAAAAGTCATATATAGTAACCAAAAAAAAAAAGGGAAAATGGGGATTTCTCAACTAGTCTGTATAGGTATTTGTTTATGTTTTCTTCTTTCCAAAATAGAAGCACCACCAAGATTTAAATCAAATGCATTCACTGCATTATTTTTCAAGTGATTTCTATGTTTGTGGGTTCTTGGGACATTAAATGCTGGATCTTGTACAACTGCTCCATTTGTATTAACAATTTCTTCATTCTCTTCTTCTTCTTCTTCTATCAAGTTCTCAATAGGAGCTTGCATTTTCGATTGCAAGGCTGCTTCTTCTCCCATTCTATGCACGGCAGTTGAAATATCAAATGCATCACGCAAAGCAACTGCTGCAGGGGAATACAAATCCGAATTGGCAGACTTGAATTTTTTGGAATATTTGACGTTGGCAACTTGGATAGGATGGCTGACTTTCTTAGATGAAGCAGGAATTTTATTTGGAACAGCAAATTGTGGTTGTTCACTTGCAGGACGTTTCTTCATCCAAGGATCTTGTAAAAATTCATCAATTGTATATCTCTTTTTCGGATCCACAGTCAAAAGTTTACTAACACAGTTTCTCGCTTCCACACTAATTTCATCCCACCATGGTTTCAAAAATGTAAATTCACCCTTTGCAACCTTTTCGGTTAAAGTTTCAATTCTTTCATCATAGAAAGGTGGGAAACCACACAACAAAGTATACAAGACACAACCAATAGCCCACATGTCAACTTCTTTAGAATAACGTTCATCTCTAACAATTTCGGGCGCTGTGTATCCGACAGTACCACATGGAGTTTTTGTATTATGTTCCCATATTTGTTTAGATAAACCAAAATCAGCCAATTTTACAACACCAATACCACCACCACCAATATTATCAATAAATATACCTTCATCTACTTTGGTGTTAGGATCGTCTGATTTTCTCAATTTAGAAATAGGATTACTGTTTGGTTTAAATTCAATTGGAACATATAACAAATTTTCAGGTTTTATATCACGATGAACAATACCAACTTCTTCATGTAAATATCTAATTGCATGAGCTACTTGAGTAATTACCCAACGAGACAAATCTTCAGAAAGGTAGGTGTATTTGACAATCATGGTGAATATTTCTCCACCAGGAGCCAACTCTTGTACAATATAATAATAAGTAGGGGAATCAATAAATTCAATAAATTTAACAATATTTGGATGATTCAATTGTCTCATTATTGTGACTTCCTTTAAAACAGCTTGCTTTTGAGCTTGATCCATTTGGAACTTACGCAAGATTTTGACGGCGACTTCTTTACCACTGGGCAAATGTTTTGCTTTATATACAACAGAAAATGCACCCTCACCCATTTGTTCCAAAACTTGGTAGTTTTCCAAATTAGGGTATTTAACTGATTTTTGTTTCTGTTTATTTTCTTCCTCCACAAGTTGGGAGGCTAACATGCTATAGTCTGTATTTTGATCATTAAGTGTGACATCTGATTGACCATAGTTATCATATACTCCCTGATGTTGATAATTTTGTTGAAAATGAGTATCTTGTTGATATGGATCAGCTACTTGTGGATACTGTTGTTGTTGTTGTTGTTGTTGCAGTGTTGGTGGATACAGAATTGCTTGATTATATTTTTCATCATATTCAGGTTGGAACGGGTTTTCCGGAACACTTCTTGATTGTTGAGGAGTTTGTTGATAATTGATCAGTTGGATTTCACGAGGTTGTTGTTCTGGAATTTGACGTTTCTTTTTGATATCATTGGCTTGTTTGCCATGTCTAATAAAGGCTTTAAGATTTTCAAACATGGTTTCTTTTAAGTTACACAACAAAAAATACTTGAATTGAATGTAATGTAATGAATGTGATTTATTTACTTGATAAGTATGAAACAAATAAGGATAAGTTGATGATTTAAAGGGAAATTCAACGAATTATTAGTAAAAGAAAAATAAGATTGAAGTAAATTAAAAAAAAAAAAATAAAAAAAAAATTTTGAAGTGAAAGTTGGAAAAGAGAAAATTCTTTATTATTAGTAATTTATTTGTTCTCTTCTTCTTCTTCTTCTAATTTTTTTCTCTCTTTCTCTTTCTTTCTGTTTTGTTCTCTCTTTCTCTCTGTGTGTGTGAAATTAATTAGTGTGTGAGTATAATCACAAAGTACAATTAGAATAAAAATCTTTAATATTGAAAAAAAAAAAGCAAACTTAAGAAATTCAACACAAACAAAGAAAAGTTTTTATCTTTTTATAATCAACTAAAATATTTAAAAGAAACAAGGAGAGGTTAACTAAATAAATCTTTACTTTTGTTTATTGTATATTGTACCAAATGAAATGAACTAAAAACTACTGGACAATTGATGAAAGTTTTTTGTTTTAAAAAAAATCAATTTGTTATTTACGTATCTGCGAATGACAATTCAAAAGTAATTTAATCACGTTTTTTTTTTTTTTCATTTTTAATTTAATTTTAAAATTTTCAATATCTTGCGCCAATTTAAATTTTTTTTATTAATGTGTGGAAATAACTACTTGCTTTTTTTTTTATTTCTACAAGCCTACTTTTATTGTAAACGTTTAGTGCCAGATATCTCCCACGAATGATCCCACGATTTAATACTAAACTGTATAATTCACAGTCACAGTTGCAGTCACAGTTGCAGTCATTCCTTAATCATACTGTCGACTTTCTCCTCTCTTGCTCACTCATAACCACAAGCATCCTAAATGGGTTAGTTAATTATGCCCGTTTTTGTTTTTTTTTTTGTTTTATTGATGATCTTTATTGATTACGATATTACGTAATTAGAAGAATTTCTCATTCAGTGGAAAATGCGGCACATTGTAATTTACACAAAAGAAGAATTTTCCATCCCCTATTACTACTATACTATACTGAATACTGTATACATATATATTTCATTGCTATCATTAAACCTTACAAACAGTTTACTCATATTATATTATAATATCTTCCTATCGGACCGATAATTAAACCTTATAACATAGTAAAGTTTTATTGTTTTTTAATAATTTTAAATTTGTATAGATCGGATCACTAGGACAATTTTGATTACACTCTGTAGTAAATAGAAAGTAAAAGTAAAAGAAATGGACATAGAGTGGGGTTTTTCCTCGGTTGAATCTCCGTTTTATCTTTTTTTCTTTTTTTATTTTGTTTTTAGTCTTACATGGCTTAATCTATCTTACAGGTCGTGATTTAATGAAATGACTCAACTTACGATTCAATAATTGAGAAATCTAGAAAACCTCCATGACATATTAAAAATATTTTAATTTGCAACTTATACATTCTCGGAAGAATTATATTAAAGGCCCCCCCCAAACGGTCTGTAATGATACATGACATTGAAAAAAAAAAAAAAAAAAATAGTTTTGAAAATCTTACTTAATACGTTATCATGCATTTAATTTTATTTGATTTTTTTTTTTTTTTGTTTTCTCGTTACATTTTGTGTATATTGAAAAAAAAATATGATACGGTTTTTCTTTGTCGAATATTGAAAAATTTAGTACCTTTTACAAACAATACCAGAGGCATTCATAGTGGGGTAAATCTCATTATCTGGCGATAATTGTGCCGTTGAATTGTTATCTAAAGTAATCATCCAAGTAGTGTGTATGTTTCATTCAACGGTTTCTTTATTGTCCTCCTCATTCCTTATTCACCCCCCCCAACCCCCTCCCCCCCTTCATCCTCTCCCCCCCGTCATATCTGGTCATTCTACGGAAAGTTCTACGGAAGGTTCTAAGCATTTATTACTAGTTATAAAATTAAATTCTACCGATCTGATTGATGATTCTTTTCTCAAGGCTTTTACATTATCATCTATACAATAACCTTCATGATATCATATTAATAAACTTTGAATATAATTTTCTTAATTTCCTTGTTTCTTAGCTTAAGCGTAATGGAACCCTTACCTAATGGTCGTGTCTGTTTTTCAACCCACGTGATTCAGAGCAAATTAAAGAAAATTACGTAAGTGGGAAAAACTTTAATGAAATTTTTCGGCGAAATTCAAAGGGTAGGTCGAAGAAAAAAAAAAAATAGCAATTATCGACAACTGATTTTCTTTTGCTTTCAATTTTGTTAAAACAACAACAACAACAACATTCATTTTAAATAAAAACATCAAATATGTCTACTGAATTACCTCCAGCAATTGTTTTTTCCGATTGGGACGGAACCATTACTTTACAAGATTCAAATGATTATCTTACTGATAATATCGGTTTTGGATATGATAACCGTATGATCATTAATGATAAGATTTTGGATGGTACTGAAAATTTCAGAGATGGTTTTAAAGAAATGTTGGCTTCAATTAAGAAACCATTTAATGAATGTATTGAAATTTTATTGGCTAATGTTAAATTAGATCCAGGATTTAAAAAATATTATGAATATTGTCAATCTAAAGGTATTCCAATTATTGTTATTTCATCAGGTATGAAACCAATTATTCATGCTTTATTGGAAAAATTAATTGGTCCTGAAGCAATTAAAAATATTGAAATTATAAGTAATGAAGTTAGAATTGATGAAGATAATTGGGAAATTATTTTTAAAGATCCAGAATCTGAATTTGGTCATGATAAAGCAAAATCAATTAAAGATTATTTGGTTAAACATGGTTATGAAGGTGATGCTGATACTCCAAGACCAACTTTATTCTATAATGGTGATGGTGTTAGTGATTTAAGTGCTGCTAAAGAAACTGATTTATTGTTTGCTAAACATGGAAAAGATTTAATTAAATATTGTATTCGTGAAAAAATCCCATATACTGAATTCAATGATTTTGAAGATATTTTAACCAAAATGAGTAATGTTATTGAAGGAAAGAAAAAGATTCAAGATTATGTTGAAAATCCAACTGCTTAAATGATTATACTATAATTCATAAATAGATGTAATTATCATCTAAACTATTCTTTTTTTTTATTATTTAGACCTTAGATATAGTCCAATAAACATAGAATAATAGAGTAGAATATACTTCACTGGTTTTCGGTAACATTTTGAACATGAGTTTTTTTTTTTTTATTATTATTATATGTAATAATTTATTTGCCTTGCAGCAAAGTTCATCGTCTCGTGAGTCTCTAAAGTTGCAAAATTGTGAACCCATATTAATTTATTTATTTTTTTTTTTTTTTTTTGACAAATCTAGACTGCCTATTCGTACTTGAAAGATGAAGCTTACTAGACATTTTTTCATATTTCGTACTATTTTATTTCCAAATACCTTATGATTATTTTAATAATGCAGTTTATTTTTAACGAACACTTTTCCCGCCAAGTCACCTGGTGTAATAAAGGGATATGTGTCAAATATATCAGATTAATCTAAACTATTTTTCGTTTTGTTTGTTTGTTCTTGAGTTTTTTTTTTTTTTTTGCGCTATATGTGAGCAATATCCCGTTACATTTAACTATAAAACTAAAAATATAAATTCTCGTACCGCCGTGTAATAACTTGAATCTTAATAATCAAAGTGGTGCAACATGAATAAACAGGCTTCATTTTGTGAAATAGGAGTTAACCGAGATCTATCCCCTTTTACCTCCTTTCCCCTTTCCTTCTCTTCATTGTATTTCTTCCTACTTCCTCACAGCTTTCCTTCTCTCATTTACCTTCACGGCAACTCTCTTAACATTTGAATCACACGATACACACATTCCAATACCTTTCTCTCGTTAAGATTTGCAGTCATGCAACTTGATTTGATAATAATAATATTGTTAAAACAAAGAAACGTTCACCTCCTCTCCCTCCCCCCTCTCTTCCCCCTTTCTCTTTTTCCTTATTCGTAAATCCTACAATTCTTGACAAGTATATATAATATGAATCATATTTTGAACTTTTTTGTTAAACTACATTCTATATTTCTAAATTTTTTTTTTTTTTTTTTAAATTCAAAATTCAAAATCATACCGTTGAAAAATGACTAATTTATCCATTACTCCCAAAGAAGAAATTTCCAAAACCATTTCTGAAGAAATCAAATGTCCAACATCTTCCACACGATCATGTTCTTCCTCATCATCGTCATCATCATCATCTTTATCAATCCATGAAGAATATAATACTTTGGATACACCATATGAATCAAAATTTGCAGCAATGAGACATAAATCAATTGTGGTTCTTAAACGATTTGGTACATTTATTGGTCCTGGTATGTTAGTTAGTGTTGCTTATATGGATCCAGGTAATTATGCTACTTGTATCACTGCTGGTTCATCTAATAAATATGCATTATTATTTGTTGTATTTTTATCCAATATGATTGCCATTTTCTTACAAACATTATGTATTAAATTAGGATCAGTTACAGGATATGATTTAGCACGATCATGTCGTGAATTTTTACCTAAATATTTGAATTGGTCATTATGGATCTTGGCAGAATGTGCAATTATTGCAACTGATGTTGCTGAAGTTATTGGTTCTGCAATTGCTTTAAATATTTTATTAAAAATTCCATTACCTGCTGGAGTTGTAATTACTATTGTTGATGTAATATTTGTTTTACTTGCTTATCGTGCTGATACATCAAGTTTAAAATTGGTGAAAATTTTTGAATATGCAATTGGAGTTTTAGTAATGATTGTTGTTATTTGTTTTGCTGTTGAATTAGGTGAAATTCATGCTAATGCAAGAGAAGTATTTCGAGGATTTATTCCTTCTAAACAAATGTTTGATGGAAATGGTATGACTATAGCTACATCAATCATTGGTTCTACAGTTATGATTCATTCCTTATTTGTTGGTTCTGGTTTGGTTCAACCAAGAATTAGAGCTTATGATGTTAAACATGGATATGTAAATTTAGAAAAAATATTGGAAAATTATGAAAATGAATCAGAAAATGAAAATGATAATAAAAACACCGATGAAACTACTAGTACTAGTACTAGTCTTAGTATTGATGTTTTATCAGATAAAAAGAAATCTAAAGTATCAACTTATGAAAAAGAAGCTGATTTTTTTTCTAATCATTATAAACCATCATATCCATCTATTAAATATAATATGAAATATTCAATTGCAGAATTAATGCTTACTTTATTCACATTAGCTATATTTGTTAATGCTGCAATTTTGATTGTTTCTGGTGCTACCTTATATGGAACTGAAGAAGCTATTGATGCTGATTTATATACAATTCATGATTTATTACAAAAATTAGTTGCTCCAGCAGTTGGTACTATTTTCATGGTTGCTTTATTGGCAAGTGGACAAAGTGCAGGTATTGTTTGTACAATTGCTGGACAATTTGTCAGTGAAGGACATATTAATTGGAAATTAAAACCATGGGTTAGAAGATTAGTCACTAGAGGTATTTCAATTATTCCATGTTTGTTTATCTCAGTATTTATTGGGAGAAATGGATTAGGTATTGCATTAAATATTTCCCAAATTATTATTTCCATTTTATTACCTCCTTTAACTGCACCATTAATTTATTTCACTGCTTCTAAAAAAATCATGAAAGTTGAATTAAGAGATGAAGAAGTTGTTGATGGAATGGAAGTTGATGAAACTACTGGGAAAAGATATAAATATATGGTAAATCATTGGATAGTTACTTTTATTGCTCTTATAATTTGGGTTTTTGTTTCAATGTTGAATATTTATGCAATCTATGAAATGGCTAAAGATGGAGTTACTGGTTAAATATAAAGGTATTGTTGTCCTGTTGTTGTAAGTATGTACATATACACACTGTATATTATTCCGGGTGAATAAAAATTACGTGAATTATAAATTTTTAGCGTTTTTTTTTTTTTTTTTTTTAAATATTTTATTTCGCAACAAAAATTGTATAAAAACTCAATGAAAAAAAAAAAAAACTACTTCACAATTACAATCACAGGGTTATTTGGTGTATCGCTCGGGTAGTTAATACACTTCTAAAAATAAAGAATATGATACTCTATTGCGTTCAAAATGAACACGTATTTTGAAATAATCATTTTTGTGAATTCATCTTTATAATTTTCTTCATACTTAAACTGACAAACTTTGCGTGTTTTTACGCACATCTCATTGCAAAAAACGAAGTTACGCAACTTAGGCGGTTCAGGCAACATTTTTTTAATTTCAATCAGGTACCTAATTTCCGTGGGTAACTGCAGTTCAATTACCTTCCAGCCCTCTCATTGCCCCCCCTATTTTCATTGCATTACATTTTTGACAATTATTAAATAATACCTCACATGAGTGTCGCAGTAGGTGTAATTTTTCTGGATCCATTAAATAATTAAGAAAGTTATCAATTTGATCAAATCTGTTACTCTCAGATATCGGTGTTTTTTTTTTTAAAGGTGTAAAATGTACTGGATGAAAGGATCAAACAAGTTAAAGGGGAGTGGGGAGGGGGAAAAAAAAAAAGGCACCAGGTATCACAGAACTGACCCGGAATTTAACGATGAAATAATGGCAGGATTACGAGCATATTTACACGACCACGAAAATTAACCGGAACAAAAAAAACACTGGGCAATAGTTTTTTTTGTTTTGTTTTGCGGCTTGGCGTGCATTGGAAAAAAAAAAAAGATTTGTTAGACAAAGACAAAATTTATAAGGGGGAAGAGAGAAAAAAAAAAATATGAAGAGAATTCTAGCCTTGAGAAAGTCGTGACAAAAACTTTATAATATATAACCACTAACTACTTTCTCATTTTTTTAAATTTCTCTTGCTATTTTTATTTCATTCTTGTTTTGGTTGCAATATTTTCATTCGTTGCACATCTAGACAACATGGATAATACATCATCAGTGGGGTCTGAAGAATCAAGACAGGTTCGTCCAAGACACGTCACTCAATCACATATTACCTCCACAAATTCTATGTCAACTATATCACCTACAACAACAACAACAACAAGAACAACAATTAGTAACAATTCCCCCACATCATCTAAATTCAACTATGTTGTAAACCGATCAAAACACATTCTTAAGAAATATGGATCATTTATGGGTCCAGGGATGTTAATTAGTGTTGCTTATATGGATCCAGGTAATTATGCTACTGGTATTACTGCTGGGGCATCCAATAAATATTCTTTATTATTTATTGTCTTTTTATCTAATGTAATTGCTATTTTTTTACAAAGTTTATGTATTAAATTAGGTTCTGTTACAGGATATGATTTAGCTAGATCTTGTCGTGAATTTTTACCTAAATATTTAAATTGGGTATTGTGGTTTTTAGCAGAATGTGCAATTATTGCAACTGATGTTGCTGAAGTTATTGGTTCTGCAATTGCTTTAAATATTTTATTAAAAATTCCATTACCAGCAGGTGTTGTAATTACTATTGTTGATGTTATTTTTGTCATGATGGCATATAGAGCTGAAACTTCTAGTTTAAAATTTGTTAAAATTTTTGAATATGCAATTGCTACTTTAGTTATGGTGGTTGTTATTTGTTTTGCAGTTGAATTATCTCAAATTACTGCTAATGTTGGACATGTTTTCCGTGGATTTGTCCCATCTAAAGAAATGTTTCAAGGTAACGGTATGACTATTGCTACTTCCATTATTGGTTCCACCGTTATGATTCATTCATTGTTCTTGGGTTCTGGTTTGGTTCAACCAAGATTAAGAGAATATGATGTTCAACATGGTTATGTCAAATTAGATGAAATTATTGAAAAAGAACCAGAATCATCATCATCATCATCACCAACAGCAGCTACTGGTGGGATTGTTGAAAATGTCAATAATCTTGCTGTAACTGAAACAAAAAATGAAAAACAAAATCATGTCAAAGTTTCAACTTATGAACAAGAAGCAGAATATTTCTATACTCAATATAAACCTTCTTATCAAGCCATTAATTATTGTTTCAAATATTCTATTGCTGAATTAGCAATTACTTTATTTACATTGGCACTTTTTGTTAATGCTGCAATTTTGATTGTTTCTGGTGCTACCTTATATGGAACTGAAGAAGCTATTGATGCTGATTTATATACCATTCATGATTTATTAAGTCGTACATTGGCTCCTGCAGTTGGTACTATTTTTATGGTTGCTTTATTAGCCAGTGGTCAAAGTGCAGGTATTGTTTGTACAATTGCTGGTCAAATAGTTAGTGAAGGTCATATTAATTGGACTTTAAGACCTTGGTTAAGAAGATTAGTCACAAGAGGTATTTCAATTATTCCATGTTTATTCATTTCTGTTTTCATTGGTAGAAATGGATTAGGTATTGCATTAAATATTTCTCAAGTTATTATTTCTATCTTATTACCTCCTTTAACTGCTCCATTAATTTATTTCACATGTACTAATAAATACATGAAAGTTGAATTAAATGAAGAAGATTCAGTCAAAGGTAATATTGAAGTTGATGAAACTACTGGTAAAAGATATAGACTTATGACTAATAATTGGATTACAACAATTATTGCTGTTGTTATTTGGATCTTTGTCTCGGTATTGAATGTTTATGCCATTTATCAAATGGCTAAAGATGGTGTATCAGGTTAAAAGACTAATCATTATACATATATATACATAAATCTATATTTACATATTTTGTAATTTTAGAAATAAATTTGCATTATCTATTATTATTCATATAAATCAAAGAAAAGAAAATAACTATACCGATTAATGAATTTTTTGGGAAACCTGAAAGAATATTATTTAAAATCATAATTAAAATTAATACATTAAATTAAAAAAAAAATGCAAACTGTATATCACGCCGAATTGAAAATTAAAACCAAAATTATAAAAGTATACACACGAAGAACTGAAAATTATTTTTTTATTTTTTTTTAAAAAAGACACTTATTCTTAATATAAGTAACACACACACACAGACACTGTTTTAAAAAAAAAAATCAAAATCATAATAAATAACACACATTATAAGAATAAACAAACACACACATAAGTTTTAATTTTCGTTGTAAATTAAATCAAATATTCTATCTCATAATTAATCTTTGTATAATCTTTTCTATTTTTTTTTTTTTTTTTTTTTTTTGTTTCGTTTATTGGGTTTATGAAACCAGTGATCACCATCCAGGATCATAATTTGACATGTTATTCAACATGTTATTTGTAGTATTATTAGCATTATTTCCATCCTTAGAAGAATTGGTATTAGATGGATTAGTGGATGGATTATTATTAAACATAAATGCAGAATTAGTACCAGAAGGATTGACAAAATAATTATTAAATACACTATTATTACTAGTATTATTAAGGCTGCTACCACCACCAACACTAGCATTATTTCCTGAATTTTTATTACTTTTTGTATTTTTTAAAAGTGATGAAGGATTCAAAGTTGATGTGATGTTATTCAACGGTGGTGGTAATGAATTTTGATTACTATTGTTTACATTTCCTTGTGGAGGCAATTTTTGAATAGAATTCAATGGAGGTAATTGTTGACCAGGGTTTTGTAATGGAGGAGGCATCAGTGGAGGAGGTTGATTTTGATTAAATTGTTGATTAGTTGAATTACCCGATGTAGTAGTAAAAATCAATGAATTGCTTGAAGGAGGTGGTAATTGCATTAAATAATTCAATGTACTTGAACTTATTCCAGGTAAATGAGTCAAATTATCCAAGGAAGTATTCTGTCCTGCATTACTATTTTGATTGGTTGCTGCGGGACCAACCACGTACTCTGTTGTATCATTATCATTAAGTAATGGAGATAATCTTATCAAACCACTAACACCAGCAGATGATGATGGTATCCAATTCTGTGCCGCATTTACTTTTCTTAAAGGAGTAAATTGAGGTGCCTGTGGCTGTTGATCACCATCACTTTGAACAATTTCAGATATGGGATCAGATACAGTTCTTTTATCATAAATATTCTGTCTCAATGAATATAAAAATTGAGAGCTTAGAATATGTTTATAGTCCAAAATTATCTGGGATACAAATGAATCCATCATATCAGTTTTCATATTCTCATGTAAATTTTTGTTATCCAAAATTTCTTCTTTAACCTTTTCATGCACATAATTCTGTAAATTCTGAAGTATATGAACTATTGAAAATTGTTCAGAAGTTCTCATCTGTTGTCGATGTTCCTGATTCAGTTGAATGTGTCCATCTGAATGCTGATGCATTTGGTGTTGATGGTGCGAATGACGACGAATGTGTTGTGGCTGTTGCAGCAGCAGCAATATATCATTGTCCAACTGATGTTGTTGTTGTTGCAATGTCAGTTGGTTCGAAGCCAGATGTGATTGATTTACATTCCTCTGTCGCGAGCCTCTTGACTGCGGTGCCCTGTTAGACTCTTGTGGAGCATGCTCAATTTGTAGCAGCTGTTGCAGTTCCTGTTGTGATCGAGGTTGAGGTAAAATGCGATTCATTGATTGCAGTTGGTGTAATTCAATTGCGGGGACAACAAAGCCTGTATTTACATTAAGATCCTCTTGAATAGGTGAAATAGTAGTAAAATTATCTTGTAGCTTCCTGACCTTAGGAAGTGGATTTGGTACTGATTTTCTTCTTTTGGATGACGCAAGGGGTCGTGGATCGGAAGATGCATCAATATTAAGTCCCTGAAATGAACTGGAACTTGCCAACGATGTCGGAAGTGGAGGTCCTTGTTGATCATGCCCATGTATATCCTTTAAATCATCCACACTTGTTGCTGCTGAGCTGTCTTGAGACACGAGACTTGCTGCCGAATTTCTTTGGGAACTTTTTGTACTTGACGAAGTTGAAGTTTTCGAACTTCGTGAATTGGATTTTCTATTCAGTGGACTCCTCGACTTGGGATTTTCTCGATTATTATTACTATTATCAAAGGACCCCGATGATTCTACAGAGTCCCTAATTGCTAGTTCTATTGGCCCGGTTGTTGACGATGATGACGTCTTTTCTGATAACTTATTTACACTTGTTGAATTCTTCACAATATTGCCGATATTTGGAGGCTGTATGACAATTGATGATACATTATCTATGGGATGGTCGTGTTCTTCATTGATCAACAGTAGACTCCATACCTTGTTTTTAACACTATAATTTGCTCTTATTTTAAAGGGACATGTTGTATGCTTTCGAACGGGAACTTTTATATCTTTTCTCTTTGACCTGACAAGTTTCTTCTCATTAATATTGTTTTTACATCTAAATATAATTTTTGACGAGTCCGATCGTTCAATAACAACGTCGATACCTTTGTTTCGATGTAATGTATTCTGAAGCCAGGGCTTTATATCGTCTCTTGCATTGAAATGCTGATTCTCCAAGTGCAAATCATCAAGTGCAACTCGATGTATGACTCTATCAGTCATTAAATATTATTTGACTAGAGGGGTGAAGGTGAGACAATAATCAAATGAAAGAATAATGTGTCTGGTGGTAGATGATACGTGACGTTGAATGCCAGAAGGAACTGTTTGAAAGCAATGTATACGGAAATATGTAATCTGGCAAATATTTCTGGTTTCTCTCCGATAATTTTGAGTGTAACGCTTGTGGAAAGCAAAAAATAAAAAATAAAGTAAGGAATGATAGAAAAAAAAAAAAAAAAAAGGAATAGAAACGAAATTCCAATAACAAATAAATAGAAAGATCCAATAATCGGCAATCCCAAATTGTAATTAAAGTTGAAAATCTATGTGACAGTAATAAAGATTGGTTGAATTTTAGGTTGGTTTAATTGATTCGAATTGCTTGCTGATGGCTTCGTTTTATTTATTTTTTTTTTTTTCCTCGTAACGGTTTGTTTTGTTTTGGTCCTTGTGTATGTTAATGTGTCTCAGTTCGTGGAGTTGCAACGACCGTGTCAATAATGTGAGACAAAAAAAAATTAACTCTTTGAACTAGTGTTGGAAATTAGATCAATGTAAATGTAAATAGGATTTTGAAATTTTGAATGTGTCTTTAATTATTCTAGTTTTAAATCTTTAGTGGATTTCCAAAAAAAAAATATTCTGCGGTTCAGTTTAACTTTGTTTTTATTCCCTTTTGCTTTGAGCGTCACTGATATACTTTTTTAGTCAAGGGTTAGTTTTCTCAGTCGGATTTGCAAAGAATTTATTGAATCGATGAATTAATTTCGTAAATCCACTCTGATCTCTCTTGAATTGGTATTCAAAAATCAAATCCCAGTGTAACCGCCAACAATTTCTTAAATTGATCTATGGATGATATGATTTTTCTATCGAGGAAAAAGGTAGAGCGCCAATAGTATTTGTTCGTATTGTGTACTTATTTCTTTTGATCACCTTTCTCTTTCCAGCTTCTTCCTTCTTTCTTTCTTTTGTTCTCACTATCACCCTTGTTGTACTTTATATAGTACTTCTTCAAATGCTTTGTAATTCTCTGGTTGATCTTCTTGGTCCCCTGATATGCCTTGCGTTTCTAATACATTATGTAAGAAAAAAAAAAAAAAGAGAAAATTGCTGAAGAAGATATTTGGGGAAATTGAATCACGTTATAAATATTGTTGGAAAATCTGAAGCAGATTAACATATTCTTAATAAATAAATGTAAGGATTCCCCCAATAAACAATAACCACTACTTCTCAAATAGCAAGTATGGCGAACAAAAACAAAAACAAAAAAAAATAAAAAAATACCACGGCAAAAGAAAGCAAGACATGTTGCGTATGGTTAGGATACATGGGATGTTTGTATTGCACTTTTCTTTTTAAACATTTGTTGACTAACCGAACTTTTATTACAAATCAAAACCAATTCTAACTCACTACACCTATAGAAGTACCAATTCAATCTAAAGATATAGAACCAAAAAAAAAAAAGAAAGTACAATCATAACCATGATAATTTCCCAGATTATACTTCAAATATGTCGATAGAATTGGGGATTCATTGATACCACAAATTAACTTGTTTCATATGGATAAAATAATACTTTAAAGTTATCCAACCGATATTTAGAATCCTATTTAACTCATTATACGTTTTTAATTGATGACATCAGCAACTTTACAGAGAATGATTTATTTTTTCCACTTACAAGTTAAGATACACAACGTAAGATAGAGCAACAGTTGCTACTTTGGATAGATGTAGAAGATATTCATCTTATATATTACTTACATATCATATCGTGATGGTATATACACTTCGGAATAAGAATTCGGGAAAGGATTGCAAAAAAAAAAAAACAAACAAACATATAAACAGTAAAACTAAATTAAGGTTGCATAATGTCTTTGTTTTTTTTTTTGTTTTTGCATTGCTATTATTATTTGATATACGAAATCAAGTGCAAATATGTACAGCTTGTATTCATGCTAGTTAACTATATCTTTGTCAATTTTTACTTGATCAACGAGTCTTTGGCTTCTTAGAGACATTGCCCAACGTCACAAGGACCGAGGAGACTTGCATAGGTATATTTCCTCACATGTTCACATAACCATTTCCCCGTCTATATTTGCAATATCTAAACAAAGTTTGTAACAGGCAATATAAAAGCTAACCAAAAATGGTCATTAAATAATCCTCTAATGGTATTGATCTTATAGAAAATATTCAGGGAATTCTAGCACCTTGTTTTCATGCTTATGACTTGCTTCCTCTGCCTCTTTCCAATGATATCTGAGTTGACAAATATCAATTATGGTAGTATCGCTTTATTTTTTACTTTTCATGGTGGCTGAATTTTTTTTGTGCAATTTTTTAAATAGAGGAAAGATACGGGAAATATGGTTTACCTTTTTTTTTTCCCCTTTCTGTCTCTGATGTGAGATTTACACTTTAGGATCTTTCTATTCACTAACATACGCTTTTGTTATAATTCTTTTTCAGCGTGTTTATCATACTATTTCATTAGTACGTCTATTTTATACCCGTGTAGATTATTCACATCTGCAACAAATATGAATGGGTATGGCGTAAATCAATCACATAATGCAACCACCCTCATTGCTCGTCTCAATGGTTTAATTACAGCTACATTACAATCAACATCATTTACTCAAGCTCAACGTATAGAGTTAATTAAATTATTCCAAATAACGATAAACATGATATCACAAAAACAACAAAAGAGTACCAATATTCAATTATCTCATGAATCAATACGACAATATTCTAAACTAATTGATAGTTTTCAAAATTTGATCAATGCCAATCGAGCCAATCAACTTCTGAGAAATAATTTAGCAATGTTATCCACAAAGAATATATCTGGTACTGGTCTTGTTAATACAAATAGAAAATTTGGTATATTTCATGATCGTATGTCTAATCTATCACCTCCTTCAATATCTACAAATTCAGTCTATGATGTTGAATCTCATACTCTGTTTATTGGAAAGGTCAATATTTCCCAACAATTAGACGAAGAAACTCAATCAAAAAAGCAACACTATACAGATTCCAGAGTTGAAGATGATGATAGCGGTAGTGAGTTTGATGAGGAAGAGATTGATATTTACAACAGCACGGCATTACTGATTCCATCACCTCAAAGACATGCACTTTCTATAGAGTTTCCTGATAGTAGATTAACTGGGCCAAATTATCATGATGATCAAGCGAGACATAACCGAATAAGTAGTTTATATTCTCTACCTTAGATAAAAAATACTTTTTAAATAATAATTAATGTATATTTACAAGACAAAAAAGGAATAATAAGCAATTGTAATGAAAAAAAAAAAAAATAAAATACTAAAAGGCACCAAAAATATGAAATACCATGCATGGGGAAAGTATACTTGAATAATTATCATTCATGTTCTTCTCTCTCTATATCTCTTTCTCTTTATCTTTCTTTTTCTTTTTCTTTTAATTACATGCTTATTCTAAAGAAACTTTAGCACCTAAACCTTCTAAAGTAGCCTTAATCTTTTCAGCATCTTCTTTAGCAACATTTTCTTTCAAGATCTTTGGAGCACTTTCAACGAATTTCTTAGATTCAACCAAAGACAAACCTAACATACCTTTAACTTCTTTAATAATCTTTGGTTTAGATTTAGCATCAAAAGATTCTAATTTAATGGAGAATATAGTCTTTTCTTCAACTTCTTCTTTAACTTCTTCTTCAGCTGGGGCAGCTTGAGCAGCTGGAGCAGCAGCTCCTGCAGCAGGTAAGGAAATATCAGAAATGTTTAATCTTTCTTTTAATTCATTGATTAATTGTGAAGTTTCCAAAAGGGTCAAGGTAGAAATTTGATCAACTATGGTGGTGATTTTAGCATCAACTGGAGCCTTTTCAACAGTTGAGTTATAACGTAAAGCAGTAACTGCAATTCTTTTAGATGTGACGGATCTTAAAGCTGGTCTAATGGCTTGACGAATGATGGACATGATGGCGTTGGGGGGTATTGTATATTTTAATTCAATGGATCAATGCTAGTGAAAATTTGTCTTTCTCTCACTTTCTCTCTCTTTTTTTTTTCATCCATTAAAAATTTTTTTCATTGGGTTTTGAATAGTTTTTTTGAATTTGTGCACGACTCAAGCTTGGTCAGTTCTCTTAATGGAAAAAGATAGTACCATGGGGTCAATACGATAACAGGCATGTTTAATTATGAAGAGATAACAACGGACAGACAAACTATAATAATTGAATGAAGTATTAAAGAAAGAAAATTAAATGTACATTGAACTATAACTATGAATCATACCAAAAGGTATGACAAGTGCTAGAACTTCATCACATCGTTAGTAACGTCCCTACAAATGGGCAAACTTAAACTTTTAGAAGGGATTTTTCCCTGTGTGTTTCAAGGAATGATTTTTCAACAAGATAATAATGCTAAAGAAGAAAAAAGAAGAAATAAAAGTAAACAAAAAAATATTTTGAATCAAAGAAAATCCTTCTGTTTATATATTCAAGAGAATCGTGTGCATTGTTCAAAAAATGTTGAAAGAAAGCGCGCGTTTTAATTATAAACGAATAAAAATTGGAAATTTTACATATTTAACCAGCATAATCTTCATTGATACGAATGAATAACTTAGGATATAGACCATAGTACGCACCAAAAAAAAAAAAAAGGAAACTATCATATTATCAAAGACATAAAAAAAATGATATGTATATAAATCTGATCAATTTTCATTCGGAAGAAAAGATTACTGGTTTTTAAAACGTTACAGAATTCAAAATCATACTTACCTTAAGAAAGAAAACCATTTTTTGGTCGTGTATGAATAACAAATTTTACTTGTGAAAACCAAAGCGAGAAAGAATGAGTGAAAAAAAAAAAATCCCAACATGGCAAAACCAAAGATCTCGTAATCAACTAATCTGTCATATACATCCAACACCTTCCACGCTTCCCCTATTCCCTCCATCCTCTAACTTCATACTATAATCATGGCTTCATTTAGATTTTGTGCAGAATGTAATAATATGTTATATCCAAAAGAAGATAAAGAAGGTCAAAGATTATTATATGCTTGTCGTAATTGTGGATATACAGAATTGGCAGAAAATCCAAAAGTTTATCGTCATGAATTAATTACAAATATTGGTGCTACTGCTGGTGTAGTTCAAGATATTGGTAATGATCCAACATTACCTAGATCCAATAAAGAATGTCCTGAATGTGCCAATCATGAATGTGTTTTTTTCCAAAGTCAACAAAGAAGAAAAGATACAAGTATGATTTTGTTCTTTGTTTGCTTAGATTGTAAACATGTTTTCCAAGCATAGGATTTAAAACAACTGAATGAATGGTAGATAGATGGAATTATATATATATATATATATTGTTTATTTCTGTATTATTAGAACTGGCGGAAAGTCAAATAAAGAAAAGGTATTGACGATTCATTAAATAGGTTACATTTAGTATATAAAAGTGCATGTAAATTAGAAACCTAAAAAAAAAAAAAAAAAAATTAAAAAATGAACAAACGAACAAACTAAACAAAAAATGGGGACTAAAACAAAATACGATAACAGATGTGTTTGAGTGTGTGTGTAATAATTACTACAATAAAATAATGATTCTACCACTATCTTAATTCTTTTCTTTTTCTCTAAAAGTCAAGGAAATATTGTTGATATGGATCTTCTCCATGGGATCCATAATCTAATTGTTCTTCTGGATAATGGTCAAATAATGAAGAATCACCAACACCAGCAGTAATTGGAGGTTCATAAGGAGTTTCAATATCTTTAGCTAATAATTTTTCCCATACAACTTCCAGGAACCAAGGATGATTTCTAATATCAGCAGGTCCATTAATTAAATTACCTAATCTTCTAGTCAAATCAGCAGTTATTAATTTTGTTAATAAATCAATCACATCAGGTTGGAAGAAACTTGGATAATGAACTTTACCAGCTAAAATCTTTTCATAAGTCTTCATTGGAGTTGAATCATAGAATGGAGTATAACCAGCCAACATTTCAAAGATCAACACCCCTAATGACCACCAATCAACAGATTTATTATAAGGTTTTGTTGTTATAACTTCTGGAGCAATGTAATCTGGAGTACCACACAAAGTCCAGGTAACGGTACTGACTTCTTTAGCAAAACCAAAATCAGTGATCTTTATATGACCATTTCTATCCAATAAAATGTTTTCTGGTTTCAAATCACGATAAATAATATCATGACTATGTAAATACTCTAAAGCTAAAGTGACTTCAGCAGCATAAAATTTCGCAACTGGATTTGGAAATCTTTGAGATTTTCTCAATAATGAAAACAATTCACCACCTTCAATATAATCCATAACCATAAACAAGTTTTTGGAATCCTGGAAAGTCCCCCACATTCTAATTAAAAATGGATGTTCAACTAATTTTAACATTCTTCTTTCATCATTGGTGTGTTCAACTTGTTTCATTTTAACAACTTGATGTTTCTTCAACACCTTTATGGCATAATATCTTCCATTATGAACAGATCTTACCAAATGAACTCTTCCAAATGATCCTGTACCCAAAGTTCTCATAATTGAAAAATCTGTTAAAGAGTATTTACCCTTGGAAACAGTTGAACGTTCCGGCAATAAAGATCTCTTGATAGCATCTTCAACAGAAGATCTAGCTGCTACTTGATGTTCGATTTGCTGAGAATGAAGTGAGGATGCAGCCGATTGGGCGATATTAGAAGTTGAAGTAGCGGTCACATTGGCGGTGGTCAGACCAGTTTGTGGGGCAGCTGGATGAACAATTTGTTCTCCTGGAAGTGATTGTTGTTGTGATTGGTAGTAATCCATCGATGAGTTAGTACTAATATCGGTTGAGTTTGAATGGTTTGACTTACTAATATGAAGTTTTTTTAAAAGATTTGGCATCAAATTGGACAAATATTAGGAAATAAAATTATAATAAAAAAAAAAAAAAAAAGAAAAAAAAATAAAAAATAGCAAATGTAATAAAATAAAACCAAAAATACAACTAACGAATTGAAATAATGTTAGTGGTTGAGTCTTTTGTTTAGTCTTGGGATAATATTTGGATGCAGTAAATAAATTAATAAAATTTTCCGTATCTATCAAACCAATTGCTTCGTAGTTGTTCTTTCTGAGTAACTTTGTCTAATCTTAGTGTGGATGGAAATTGGTCTTATCTCAAAAATGTAAGATTATTTCTTCTCTATTCTGATAGCTTGGGAATTGTTTCACGAAAGTATTTAGTTTCAATTGATTTGAATTAATAATTATTCACTATTTATCTTTAATAAATGAGTCTAATAATAGGTTGTATAGATGATTGAATTGAAAATAATTGGTGAATAGCTATTTTTATGGTTTTTTTTTTTTTTTGCCCTTTTATTTTGGAGGAAAAAGGGGGAAGAAATGGAAATCAATGGGTGAGTGAAAGTGAAGGTGGGAGTGAGAAATGGATTTGAAATTTGTTCAACAACGACAACCAGGACAATTTAATTTTTTCCTTCCTGTTTCATTTATCGCAAGTTCTTCTTCAGTAATTTTTTTTTTTATTTTTCATCACGCCCACATTAAATACAGGTAGTGTACTTGGGTTAAAGAATTTTGTACTAGACCAAAAATTGTACTAATCAATCATCCAGGTTTTTAAACTATACATATTCTCTATTCTAATTGGAATAAGAGTAAAACTGAGCTCTTGATAAAATAAGACATATTAACAATTACAAGGAACCTTCCGAAATAAACAAAAGCAAGGTTGTGTATTTATTAAAATAAATATTATCCATGAAAAGGAAAAATTAGCCAGTAACACACGTGATAGATGATGCTACCACATGGTTTAATATAGTATGTCAATCTCATGTAATTACAGCTATAGAGAATATGATGAACTATCAGAATGATTAAATACATGATATGAGTCCATAGAAGAACTGCAGAAACTTCTATCTGGTCATTCCATTGCGTCGTTGTATGTGAAACAATATTTGAATATTCAAGCAAGTAAAACAAACTCCTACTAAACCATTCAATTTTGGTATCAGAATAGTTAGCCAAACAAATGGACATGGAATATATCATTGCTTTCTAGTTTGCAAAAACTCAAGTTGAAACGATCACTCCAATTTAAAGTGTCAGAACTGAATCTGATTTTGCGACACTCCTAATATTTGAAGGCAAACACTGAAAAAAAAAAAAAAAAAAATGTTTATCCATTGATCTACTTCACTATCATTCTTTAAAATATACTACAATGTCATCATTTATCCCAGCGGCAGATACACCTGGATATGATATAACAGGATCTACTCTTATTATTCCATCAATTTCCATCGGAAATATTCCTCAATTATCAATTGATTTATTAATTCATACATTAGACTTTAGCAAAGTAGGAACACTTGATGATGTCTACCTTTATCCATTTGCATCTCCTTTGGATTATTCCAAAACTCCAAAACATGGTATTTCTCATTCAATTGAAATATATTTTAATAAAGAATTAAATCTAACTTTAATTCAACAAAGATCTCCTATTTTACCAAGTTATGTTCAAAGTTATGTCACTGAAATAATCATACCTTTTGTTAAATCATTTAGTTTTGAAAAAGTGGTTATTTTAGATAGTCTGGATGCTGGATTATTTGAACATGTAAATGCTGGTGATATAGAAGTATATAATAGTGAAGTTTTATTGAGCAAATCTTTGGAATCATTGAAATTAAGTAATGAGAAGTTAATTGATGATCAACATGATCAACATTCAGATTATGTTAAATGTTTACTTAAAGAATTCAATTTACCAAGAAATGAAAACTCAACCAATAATGACTTAAATGATATTGATGTTAATGTACTTGTTAGTTTTGTATATGAAGGTGATAATTTTTATGATGGTGAGAAGTTGGCGTCCAAATTGAGTGATTTCTTAAACATCACAAAACCTACAGAAAGATGGATCAGACCAATTAGTTGGTTTGGTGCATATGGTGATAAACCGGTTCCAAATGCAATGGAGGAAGGGCTATTTGGTTAGAGGTATTCCATATCTATGTATGCAATTATGTATTTATATCTATGTAAATAAGATTGATAACAATCACGATAATGACATATTATAACAATTCAAGATTATCATTTTAATACAGTTGTCGATTTTTTGGAAGGATTTACATCAAATCCTTGTTTCAGAACGAGGAACCATTTAGAAGTGTTCATGGTTGATGCAGGAATTGCAGTTGATAAGCTTGTTGTTGTGACTGTTGTTGCAGTTGTAAGTGTGATTGCAGGAATTGTTGTTGAAATTGCTGTTGTTGTGACTGTTCTTGCTGAAAATGCTGCTGTTGATGTTGATGTTGATGTTGATGCTGAAATTGCTGTTGACTTGTAGTAGGAATTTGGGACTGATATAATGGTGGTGGATGAATAGGATGTTGCACTTGCACAATATTGGGTAATGGTAATGTAGTTGCCGTTGGATGCGGAAGTTGATTAACCCAACTTTTCGAATTAGTTGGCGTGTAAGGAATAACACCTGGCAGTGGTACCTTTTTTCCATGTTGTGCTGATGGCATTGTTACTGATGATCTGGTTATCTTACTATCTACCTGTTCATTCTTAGTTTCCACCGGTTCGTTTAAAAGATTTGAAATCATGGGAGATTCTTGTGCGGTAGGTATTTCTTGAGCAATGCCATTCTTAGGAGTATCTTTAATATCATTTGAAGAACTACCATTCATAATAGTAAATAAATCCCAAGAAACTTTGCAAGGCACCGAATACGCGGCTGCTTTCATCAAAACATTTCGCATCTCATTTATATGTGTTTGCTTACTAAACTCAGATTCGAAATCCATCATATCGGGAAAGTTAAACGCCATAATCACATAATAATCAAATACAAAATAATGATGCAACACGTTAACCGTTTTATCATTAATAAACCTCTTGATAGATTTAATGGCTTGAGTATACTTTTGATCTCTAAACTTAATAATTTTGTCCTTAATCTCACTATTGCTCTTCAATGAACTCAACCGAACTGCCAATATACACCAGATTAAGTTCCCCAATAAATGCAACAACACAACTGGTGGTGGTGGTACTGCTCCATTCCCATAGTATTCAACCTTACAATGATCAGGTAACTGTCCTTTCCAATTTTCAATTTTTGCATTAAACATCTCTAAAGTCATACTTTGAGAATTTTGACGATCGTCATACTTGATTTCACCACCTTCAAAAATAGATGTATCTATAGTGGCAGTAATAGCTAAATTCACAATACTTATACCTTTCATAACTTCATTAAATGTTGATAAAAATCTTCCGTTTTCAAGTTTTGGAGCGGCAGCTGAATAATAGAATTCCCAAGGTTGCCATTCTTCCCAACCATCACTATTGATCTGTGGTACTGGCCAATCGTCGGATCTAACCACCGGAGATCTTCCCATTCTCGCACACAACAAAGTGTTAACCAAGAACACAGTAGCCCAGGTCCTTTGCCTGTTAATGTTATTCAAACTTGCACTACTTTGAAATTTTTGTTTCGAGTCATCATCAGAGGCATTTCTCATCAATCGAACATCAATGGCCATTCTTGTACCCGATGATATCAAAACCCATGAAAAATCCCATTGTCCTAAATGGTAATATGTTAATCCAAGAATTATCATGGCTTGTATAGTTTCAATTGTGGTTGTAAATGAATTTTCCAATGCCATAGTGGAGTATTTTGCATATAATGCTGCGGTTTTTGAATCACCACCAAGCATTGAAAATTCCCCCAATGCTAAAACGGCCCAAACCAAAGCTAACATGTTACCATCAACTGCTTTTCTTTTTCTTTCTGGAAGTACTAATAAGTAGTTTACGTGTCTGATAAATGAAACCTTATCCAACATTGGCATAAGACAGTGAGGCACCAAAAAGTAAACATCCATCAACTCTCTAATATTCTTTGGAAATTCAAATAATTCGTCAGGAAATTTAACACTTTGAGACATACTTACATTAATGGCAAATGAGGAAACATTAAATATAGAGCCCACTCTAAATGGATTCTTAAAGACGTTATTTAACTTGCTGTTATATTGTTGTACCACTTTATTTGTGAATCCTGAAATCAACGAGGACATTCCATGATATTGCAATGCTACTGGTTCCCAATTCTCGGGGCTTGAATCATCAGCAACTTCAATCTCATCGGATATAAATTGAAATACGTCATAATTGAAAAAAAATGAAGGATCACTTACTGCCGGTGATGGCGTATTTGGATAATTGTTACTTCCCATAAATTGTCCAAATGGACTATTAGGAGAATGTTTAATAGAACCCAGTAGTTGAGGAGGCGTGGGTTGTAATTGTTGCTGACTGAGTGATGAAGGAGGAACAGAGGGTACCAAGTTTTGAGCCTGTGTTGGGAGTGGTAATGGAAGCGGTAATGATGGCGCAGTAGTTGTGGCAGTAGTTGTAGTAGTGATTGGGTATACCCCTGTAGCTGATTGTGTTTGATTATTGATTCCTTCAGTTGTTGGGTTAAATCTAACTGATTCGGTGGCTGATGAATGAGGACTGTTTACATTAACTGCAACTTGATTGGAATCAATATTTGAAAATCCATTTTTGGTAGTATCCGGTTTATGTGATTTAGATATATGTATTATCGCATTATTATTTTGAAATACTTGATTAAATAGCAATGATACGTTATGGTTCTCCCATTCATTTTCTAGATTAGCTAGATTGTCTATCAAGGAGCTTGGATTGTACAACAAGTCTAAAATTTTCGATTCAATCGATTTGTCATCCCTAATTAAGTTTGATAATATACCTTTAAACATGAGAATTCTCTTTTCCAAATCATGCGTATAACCACTTGGTAACCCTCTTCTTTTGGGAGTCTGTGAATAAACACATTCTTCATTAGATGATATACAATTAGAACAGCTGGGAGCTTTACCATCACATTTTGCCTTCTTTGATCGACAATAATCACAAGCCTGTCTAATTCTCCTTCTTTTCAGTGTCGGTTCTGACGTTGGTGGTATTGTTTGCAAAGACAGCGACTGATGCTGATAACTATCGTTCTGAGGTAGTCTGTGTTTGGACATTTTTAGTGTATGCAAATAGTAGATAAAAAAAAAAGTTGCACTAAATCCAAATATCTAACGAGTTCAAGTAATAATGAAGATTTGATACTATTGATAACAAATAAATGAAGTTACAATTTTTTTATTTGAACAAAGAAGTCGTTATACATTTACTACTAACAATACAAATTTGTGTGTATGTGTTGGTTCTGTGTTTCTGGTGAAACGATTTTTTTTTTTTTTTTTTTTGGTCATTTTCCCCTCGTTATTTCAAACTTAGGTTGTACTATTATTCTTTTCTTATGAATAATGTAATATTAATTATGAGCACCTACTAACTAACTAATTTGAAACAATAACCTTGGTGTGTTCTGTTGAACTTGTTATTTACATAAACCTTACATGAATGTTTCATTAGAGCGGTTAGATTGGGGGAGGTGGAGGATAAACATTTCCGAAAATTATTCTGTATTTTGTCATTTTTATTAGTAATTCTCAACGTGTCAAAGCCACCACATCCCATCAATTTTTTATTTTTTTGTTTTTTGTTTTTTTAGTGAATGATCTTAATGATTGAATGGTTTATACAATAAATCTGATTATCTAAAGATTTACAGTTGTTTAGTATCGAGTATTTAGTTCATCTAGACATATTTTCATACTACAACGTTTTGACATGATCGCGTTTTTGACTACTTTCCTTTGAACGGATCAATTCATCTATCATTATTGTTTGTTTTTTTTGTTCTCACTATTATCCGAATTTCGGGAGAGAGACATTTGCAAATGGGGAATTCCAATCTACATGAATAACAAAAGTGGAATTTCATTTGGGGTTTTTGCTCTTCTTGATCACATATATTCTATATGTATTTGAATGAAATTAAGTAGCAAAGTCCTCGAGATGTTTGTGTAAGTTCATATTTTTTGTATTAATTTTAGACAATAGTTCAGCTGCAGACTTAGTATACTCAGAAATAAAAAAAAATTCCTTGCATAAAACTGTACCCGAAACATCAATGATGAGCTAAAGGTTCATGTTCTTGTGACAAACCGAATTAGCCATCTAACGACCAGTAACTGAATGACTTGCGATAGACTAGGAGAATTGAATAGATAATTTTCTGCTGAGTAAATATTATATTTTCTTAAGAATGCTATTTAGTACAAACTCCCTTCATTATATGGGTGATCTCTAAATTTTTATCTGTTTTAAATTGGATGATATTTCAAATGCAGCTTCGGTTTTACTTTTAACTTCTTCAACGGTAGTATCTGGATCAATTTCAATCATAACTAATTTTCCATCAACAACATCAAAGACAGCTAAATCGGTGATGATTCTGGAAACACATTCTTTACCAGTCAATGGGAACTTGCATTCTTTGAGAATCTTTGGTCTTCCCTTTTTATCCACATGCTCCATAACAACAACAACTCTAGTGGCAGATGGGTTACTAACAAGATCCATGGCACCACCCATACCTTTAACCCTACCTGGTAATCCCCAATTTGCCAAGTCACCCTTAGAAGATACTTGTAATCCACCCAATATAGTTAAATCAATTTTTCCTCCTCTGATCATAGCAAAAGACTCTTCAGATCCAAATAATGAAGCACCTGGAGCTAAAGTAACGGTTTCTTTACCAGCATTAATCAAGTCAGGGTCTTCTTCTCCTTTCTTTGGATATGGACCTAATCCCAAAATACCATTTTCAGATTGCAATGTAACATGAATATCTTTAGGTAAGTAGTTCGGAGCTAATGTTGGCATACCAATACCTAAGTTAGCAAATGAACCATCGGTGAATTCTTGAGCTGCTCTCTTGACAATCTTTTCTCTCTTTAAATCGGCTTCCAGTTTTGGTTTGTCTTGTTGAGTTGACTCGTCTTCTGAAAATTTGAAAATTTCAATGTCCTTTGGTGTCACTGATTGAATGACCCTGTCAACATAAATGGCTGGTAAATGAACATCTTCAGGTTGAATCTCACCTGGTTCAACTATATGTTCAGCTTCAACAATTGTCAATTTGGCATTTCTTCCCATTGCACTATTGAAGTTTCTTGCAGCACCTCTAAACCAACAATTACCTAAAGTATCTGCTTTGTATGCTTTAACAACAGCGACGTCACCATTAATAGCTGGTTCCAAAAGAAATTTTCTATCATTGAATTCACGAACCTCTCTTGGTTCACTTGATTTTAACACTTTTTCCCCAGATTCATCATATCTGACTGGTAATTTTCCTTCTTCTAGCCAGGTACCAACACCTGCAGGGGAATAAAATGCAGGTATACCAGCAGCACCTGCTCTTACTCTTTCAGCTAAATTCCCTTGTGGGGTTAATTCCAAATCAATTTGACCAGTCAAGTATAATTTTTCAAATGTTCTATTTCCTCCAATATAACTAGAGATCATTTTGGTGATTTGTCCAGTAACTAACAACTGGGATAAACCTCTACCATCTAACCCAGCATTGTTAGAGACTGCAGTAACGTTATTGATCTCTGGATGATTCACCATCGCATTGATTACTGTGTCTGGAACTCCACTCAATCCAAAACCTCCTGATAATAAAGTTATATTAGATCCAATTCCTTCAATGGCTTCGTCAGTGGTGGAAACCACCTTGGTTTTAGGTTTGGTTGTTGAAAGACATCTGATGAAAAAGGCAGTTCTGTTGGTTGCTGATGTTTTTATTAGCGATAACATCCTAAACAAGTAATTAATATTAAGATTCTAAATATCATTGTCTTTTTAAATATTTTTGGTGGGATTTTCAAGCACTCTTATATAAACTCTAATGTTGGGGTAATTGTCCTTTTACTTCTTAGTTATTTTTTTTTTCTTTGCTAGTATTCACTTTGTTCCATTTTCCACTTATTAGTTTGGTTGTGAGCACGCATATTTCCGTCACTTTCAGGAAATATACTACGGAAATACCTAAAAAAAAAAATCTGGTACCCTACTACATAACCTCAAAACGTTCTGTTTCATTTGTCGGGGTAATGGGTCGCAAGACAGGAGAATTGAAGTTCTGGGAATGACCATTATTTTATTAATATTACATATTTTATTGGTTAGTTGATTAATATTTACTGGCCCCCTTCCGCAATTTACCCTAGGCATTTTCTTTTAATTGAGTATTCTCTCCCTCTCTCTTAAAGTTCTAAATGGAGGGGAAGAATTAAGTATATCCGAAAATTATTCCGGGAGCCCGGAGTAGAAATTTTGTAACGTATTGGTCGTGTCATTGTTTGAAGCTTGAAATGTTGAATGTCAATAATATACGGATGAAATTGCATACATATTCCTCAACGTAGTACAACAAGTAAAGCCTCTTTTCCGTTAATCTGCATAAATTGGAAGGAAATCTTTTTTTTTTTTTTTCGTGAAAAATTACTACCAAAATGCGCGCAAAATAAATAAAATAAAATAAAATTCATAATAAATACTTTATTGATTCCTATACAAATTTCGTAACAAATAAACAAACTTAAGAGAGATTGACCTATCTAATCCAATGGAGCTGGTTCAGGTAAACCATTCTTATTGAGAATCAAATTATAGGCAGAGTTTTTGTTATTGGCAATGGCATCTTTGTTTTTCTTTCTAACCAAATCCACCGACTCCTGTTCAGTAATAATGGTAAAATCCCAATGCAAGTACCAATCATCTTTATCCATATCATATTTTTTAGCTCTTGCTTCGCCAACCTTATCTAATGTATACAACAATTTAGATTTAACACCAAAGACCGCATCTGATTTTTCAAATGGATCGCCTTTTTCATACAAGGCAGTAATCAATTTATCATAACCTGGTTTTTCAATTATAAAGTGAATATGTGCTGGTCTGTATGGATGACGATTTATGATCTTCAACAATTTACCAACTGGACCATCACTTGGAATAGGGTATGGAACTGGTTTAGAAGCCTTGATTACAAATGACCCATCTTCAGCTGTTCTAATAATTCCTCTTAAATCAGCTTGTTCACGGTCTTCATATTGGGTGTCGTAAAAACCATCTTTATCACAATGCCAAAGGTCTATAGTGGCATTCGCAATAGGATCTCCATTAGTATCGGTCAACTTACCTTCAATCAATAAAGGTTCACCTTTACCTTCTGAAACAATACTATCACCTTGTTCTTTCTCTTCAGCATCATGTGTGTGGAATGGACCTAACAAAGTTCCCAGAGTTGCATTATCTGGTTTTGGATGTGAAATACCATCCACAAGCACCGAGAATCCCAATATATCGGATAACAACACAAATTCTTGTCTTATATCAGTGGTTATATGTCCACATTCTGTCAAAAATTTTATACCTTCTTCCCATTCTTCAGTTGTTAATCTAACTTCTCTAGCAAAATCATGTAAATGTTGTACCAAAGCATTTAAAACAAAAAGTAATCTCATATTTTTATGTTGAGAATTGACCAAAATTGTGTTTTCAGTAATGGTCTCATCGCTCATGTCAGAAATTTCTGGACCCTTAGGTGGGACAGGTGTTGGGGTAGTAGTTGGGGTTGGAGCCATTTTTTTTTTATTATTTGTTTATCGATTATACTTATCTTAGTTGTAATATATTTAAAGAATAAAGCAAAAGTAGGTATTTATTTTTTTTTGTTTAATTTTGACAGAAAAGATCGAGGGTATTTATATCGAAATACCATGGCAGTGTTATTGAGTATATACCCCGATCAAATTAACGGTATTTCCGAGTTATATGCTTTTATTGTAGTTTTTTTATTTTTTTATCCTCACCCAATTTTTTAGTAGAAGGACACAGTGCTCAAAAATTGCAACCAAAAAAAAAAAAAAATGAAAGACCAAAAATTGTGGGGAATAGACGTAATAGCAACCAGGTATTGAATTACAGCCAATAGTAAGCCATTAATAATCTACATCTTTCAAAAATTAATCTCGGATCGAACGTACCAATAAAATGATATAACGGATATTGTATATTTATAATTGCAAGAAGACTTTGTACATACAATTCCCCACATTTAGTAATTCAATGCATATTCAATAGCGGCAGTATAACCATAAACGCCCAAACCGCAAATCACAGCAACAGCTTTATCACTCAAATAACTTTGATGTCTGAATGGTTCCCTTTGATGAACATTGGTGATATGAACTTCAATAAATGGAATTGCAGTACCTAATAATGCATCCCTAATAGCAACAGATGTATGTGTGTAAGCACCGGCATTGATGACAATGAAACCAACTCCTTCACGTCTAGCTTCATGTATTCTATCGACTATAAAACCTTCTGTATTATTTTGGTAGGCAAGAACTTCAGAATCATTTTTCTTTAACTGAGCTTGTTCAATTGCTGCTTTTTCAATATCCGAGAGGGAAGTAGTACCATATTTTTCTGGTTCTCTAGTTCCTAATAAATTAAGATTAGGACCATTGATAAGAAGTACTTTTTTAACCATGACGTATGTTTTTTGTTTGTTTGTAAATTAGTGATGTGGAAATGAATAACATATGGTGGAAATTTTTCACCTCAGCGGTTTTCTCTTGTCCCTCTTTTTTTTTTTTTTTTTTTTCGTTCGATTACTTCAGGTTCATTATTGACTCATACTACGAAAAAGATTGCTGTGTAATCTCGAGTCGGATAATAAGGATAAAAGCAAGGGAGACTGTAGTGTAAGAAAAAAAGAAAAAATTAAAATCCCTCAATTAGAGAAGTGTGGATTCTTTAAATTTTGGTAAATACTTCAAAAATCCTTCTAACCTTGATTTCCAAATATGATATAACCAGGTCTATAAATTGATACCGATGTCACTTAAACAACGATAATTCTCTGTCATTGTATAATTTTTACCAATCCCGGACTTTTGTGAATATTAAAGTATTTTTTTCCCCACCTTGAACAATACCCCCATCTACACATCCACTATTTATTGTTTTTCCTGAAACGTTTTTCAATTCTTTTTTGTATTTCCGAAATATTAATAAGCTAAAGTTTAAAAAAGAACACTTTAAATTGGCGTGAATGAATACATTTAAATCTTTATCTATCCCAATTATTCCAAGAATTCGTTATTTTTTTACAACTGCAACAAAAATGACTAATCAACAAACAGAAGAACCAAAAAGATTTGGTTTGGAAAGTCAAATCAAAAGAAACCCACATCCAGATTTCAACAAGGTGGAAAATTCAAGACCCCCATTTGATTTTGATAGAGTTTGGAATTATACCCAAATCCCTGAAAAAGATTGGAAAGTAGGCTCAGGAGCTACGGATCCTTCATGGAAGGAGCACAAGAAATTAAGTATTGATCCATATGGTGAAGGAAGAAATCCAGTTGATAACTATAAGACATTAATCAGTGCCGTTGTCCCCAGACCAATTGGCTTTGTATCGACAGTTTCCAAGGATGGTGTCCGTAACTTGGCGCCATTTTCTTATTTCACCGTCGTCAACCATGATCCACCAATTTTTACATTGGGATTTTCTGGGGGAAAAGGAAACCCAAAAGATACTGCTCGTAATATTTTGGAGACTGAAGAGTTAACTATTAATATAATAAGTGAATGGTTTGTTGAGGCTGCTAACTATTGTTCTACAAATGCTCCCCCAGGAGTTGATGAATGGAAATTGTCTGGATTGACACCTGTGGAATCCCAGAAAGTCAAACCTGCGCATGTTGCTGAATCTGCTTTTTCAATTGAAGCTAAATTGGTAACTTCCCATGAATGGAAATCCAAATCTGATCCAAATAGAGCTACTGGAGTTTTATGTATCGTTGAAGGTGTTAATTTTCACGTGAGAGAAGATGTTATCAATGAGAATTTGAATAATATTGACATCGCAAAGTTGAAACCTGTTAGTAGATTAGGAGGTATCACTTATGGAAGAACTGTAGATGGCTTTGAAAAATTGAGACCAGATTTTGATAAGGAATCGGAAGCACCAGAGGTGAAAGAATTGTTAGATTAGACTTTTGTTTAGAAATGAAATTTACAATATACACTACTATATGATTATGTAATGCGAATAGAAATAAATTAGTAAGGTGGATTTGTAATCAATAAAACACAGTATTTAAAATATCAAATATCCCAAAAAAAAAAAATGAAGCAAGAATGACAAGAACACTATTGACTAAAAACAATGATTGATATTATTAAAATCCTCAAGTATTTGATTGAAGAAAGTAATGATGTTCAATGGAAATCTCACTTTGCTGAACATGTATATAATATGGAGAGCTATCATCAACAGGAAATGATAAGAATACTGCTATGCAAGCGTCATCAAGCTACTCCAATTCCTGATCCAGTGAATCAAGAAATCAACAAGCTAATTACATGGCAAAATAATAACAAATTACACACTTCCACTATGAATCTAACCAACAATTATAAATTTGGCAATGCTAAAATATCGTTGTGGAAAGGTGACATAACTACCTTGACTGAAGTTACAGCCATTGTGAACGCAGCAAATCTGGCTCTATTGGGGTGTTTCCAACCCAGCCATAAATGTATTGATAATGTTATTCACACTGCAGCAGGTCCGGATTTGCGTCAAGCTTGTCATGATCTCATGCAAGGAAGGCATGAACCCACAGGATCGGCAAAGATAACACCAGGATATAACCTACCTTCAGAATATGTTATCCATACGGTTGGTCCAATTATTTATAATGAACAAGTTACAGAGAAGGAGATTAAACAATTGGAAAGTTGTTATAGATCATGCTTGCAAGCATTAGAAGATATTGAAATGGATAACAAGTCCATTGCATTTTGTTGTATTTCAACAGGATTATTTGCGTTTCCAAAAAAGCATGCCAGTGCAGTAGCCATTAGAACCGTGAATGAGTATTTTGTTCTACACCCTGAATCAGCAATAAGCCATGTCATATTCAATGTATTTTTAGATGAAGATGAGCTGATATACCAGACTAATTTGGATGAATTTCCAAAGATGATAGAGGAGACAATACTTTGGAAACCAGAACACAATATAGAAATAGCAAAGACTTGGTTACAAGAGGCAGATTGTTTAATAATTAGTGCCGGAGCAGGATTATCCGCAAGTGAAGGTTTAGACTATTCATCTCATGAACTATTCCATAGAGAGTATCAACCATTTTTAAAATATGGGATCAATTCATTGTACGAAACTATTGGATTTTCATGGCCATCAAAAATAGAATTCTGGAATTTTTTCATATATCATTATACCAACCTTTATAAAAAATGGCCTCGGACTGGTGTTTATCAGAAGTTACTTAAATTAAGCAAGACTTACAAGGATTCAATTGTGCTTACCAGTAATGCCGATGGATTTTTTGTTAAGAATGGATTTGATGATGATAAAGTGTTTACAATACAAGGAAATTATTCATACATTCAGTGCCTGAATAATTGTCGATCTGATGCATTTAGACATATTGATGAATTGGTTGATAAATATACATTGAAAAATTCTGATGATATTCCTACATGTCAATTTTGTGGGTCCGAAATGACCATGTTCTTGAGAATGGGGGATCATTTTAATACGGAAATTACACATCAACAAAGACAAAACTACACCAAATTTATGCGAGATGTATTTCAGTCTAAGAAGAAAGTATTTATTTTGGAATTAGGTGTTGGATTAAACACTCCTAGTGTTTTAAGGTGGCCAAATGAAGAAAAGGTGGAAAGGTATTCAGAACACTTCAAGTTAATACGAATTGGATTAGGACCATCAAGTACCATTCCGATGAATATTTTAGATAATACAATTGTGATAAACGCCAATGTGAAAAAAGTAGTTGAATTATTAATTACATAGAACTCTATAGAAACGATCAATAAAAGTCGTTCGATTTGCAACACCAGTTAATGTAGTTGTCTGATGGTTCCTAATGTAAGCTGCAAAAAAAAAAATAAAAACGTAAAAAAAAAAAAAAATTAGTGCCCTAGTGTGCTTCAGGTGCGCGCACATGCCGTAAACGATGAGGTTATGCTAAGAAAAAAAAAAAAAAATTATAAAATTTCAAAAAATTTTCAATCGGCTTTCCCTTGGTATAGATTTTTATTTATTTAACTATTTTTTTTTTTTTTCCTTTTTAAATTCGTAGTTTTATATACAATCAACTACAATACACCATGTCTCAGGAAGAATTTGATGCTGACAAAGCTTCTTTGGAAGAATTAAGAGATGTTCTCATCAATAAATCAGGAAATGAAAAACTAAGTATAAGATACAGAGCTTTGTTTAACTTGAAATCCATTGGTAAAGAAGACGCTGATAGAGAAAAGGCTCATACTGCAATTAAATACATTGCTGAATCTTTCAAGGATGACTCTGAATTATTGAAACATGAAGTTGCATATGTATTGGGTCAAACCAGAGATTTATATGCTGCTCCTTTCTTGCGTGATGTTGTTGAAAATAACGATCAACAAATCATGGTTAGACATGAAGCTGCCGAAGCTCTTGGTGCTTTGGGTGATAAAGAATCTTTACCTTTATTGACTAAATACTTCAAAGAAGATCCATCCCTTGAAATCAGACAAACTTGTGAATTGGCTATCGATAGAATTAACTGGGAACATTCTGAAAAAGCCAAAACTGAAACTTTAGAAGAAAATGTCTTTTATTCCATTGACCCAGCTCCTCCTTTAGATTCCAAGACATCCTCCAGTAAAATCGAAAAATTGCAAGCTATCTTGAACGATCAAGAAGCTTCTTTGTTTGAAAGATACAGAGCTATGTTTAGATTAAGAGACCTCAACACTGATGAATCCTGTTTGGCATTATGTACCGGTTTCAATGATCCAAGTGCGTTGTTCAAACATGAAATTGCTTATGTTTTGGGTCAATTAAGTAACCCAGTTACTGTTCCACCATTGATTGAAATGTTGAAGGATGACAACCAAGCTGCTATGGTTAGACATGAAGCTGCTGAAGCTTTGGGTTCTATTGCAACCGACGAAGTTTTAGATGTCTTACAAAAATTCCTGATAGATGAAAAAACACTGGATGTTGTTAGAGATTCTGCTATTGTTGCTTTGGATATGTACGAATACGAAAACTCCAATGAATTCGAATACGCTACTGTTAACTAGAATATTGTTTTTCTTTTTTTGTATCTCAATAGTTTCTAATTTATGTATTTTATATATCGTTTTTTTTTTATTTTTAATGCTATAAACAAATAATGTGCTAATAAACATCCATCAATTGTTTGTTCTAAAACGGTATCCACATTTAGTACATGTGTAAAAAACAGTTGCACCTTCATCAGCAGATCTCAATTGTAAAGTATGATATTGCATTTCTTCATTACCACATTTCGGACATTTTTCTTTAATAGTAGCCCCATCATCTAATTCATCTTTCTTCAAAGAAGTTTTGACCACAGATCTAGCCAGTTTTAAAGTTGATGGAAAAGCATCTTCAGAAGATGTCGTTACCACCTTCAAGTTTGCAAATTTAGATTTTGGATAGGAAGCAGTACAAACTCCACATTTTATATCAGATGTTGAACTATGGGAATCTAGTAAGTTACCACAAAAGTTACAAAATATTAATGATCCTACTACTGACATGACTATGGATTGGTGACTTGAGGGGATATAGATTGATAAAATTGATTTGATATTTGAATGTAATTTTTTTTTTTATTTTTTTTTTTCAGAGATTTTTTTTTTCTCCCATTCTCGATGAGTTGCAAGATATCAGGGGAAGTAGATGGTCTAAATACGTAAAGATAAAACCAAACCATTATAACATAAAAAACATATAGATATATATTAAGGGAAAAGAGCGTGCACTTATAATGGTGAGTTCATTATATGGGTGATGGAGTAATTAGAGTATTTTATCATCTACAGTTTGTGATATTAGCTTGTTCTTGCGCCTATACTTTTAGAGGAAACTTTCTCTAATAAAATGAAATATTAATGAATCTATAGACCATTAATTTTTATATCATTATTTGCGATACCATTAATCGCTGTATTCCGATGATCAAATACAACCACTTTGTTGTGGTACTCTGTTTTGCCATTAAAGTATGCGTGTATCTTGTTGGAAAGAATATTCAGGAAAAAAAAAAAGAGAAAACTTTTATTCTGCACATCAACAAAGTGTAAGAAAAAAAAAAAAAGAAAAATTTGTAAGAATTACAGGTAAACTACGCCAACGCATTTGAAACTACAAATTATAGATCAAAATGGCTGCAGCACCACAGGGATTGCCAGATATGTCTAATGCGATTGTCGCCCAAGATGAAATGGGTAGACCATTTATAATTGTCAGAGATCAAGGTAAAAAGCAAAGAAAACACGGTATTGAAGCTACTAAATCCCATATTTTGGCTGCTAGATCAGTAGCATCAATTGTCAAGACTTCATTGGGACCAAGAGGACTTGATAAAATTTTGATTAGTCCGGATGGAGATATTACAATCACCAATGATGGTGCTACAATTTTGACTCAAATGGATTTGGATAACCAAATTGCTAAATTATTGGTTGAATTATCAAGATCCCAAGATGATGAAATTGGTGATGGTACTACCGGAGTGGTTGTATTGGCCAGTGCATTATTGGACCAAGCTTTAGAATTAATCGAAAAAGGTATACATCCAATCAAAATTGCCAATGGTTTTGATGAAGCATGTAGAATTGCTGTTGATCATTTGGAAAAAGTTGCCGATAATATATTGATTGAAGACAGAGATAACCTTTTGAGAGCCGCTAGAACTTCCCTTGGTTCCAAGATTGTATCTAAGGCTCATGATCATTTCGCCAACATGGCAGTTGATGCTGTTATGGATGTTGCTGACTTGGAAAGAAGAGATGTCGACTTTGAATTGATCAAAATGGAAAAGAAAGTTGGTGGCTCTATTGAAGATTCATCATTAATTAAGGGTGTATTATTAGACAAAGATTTCTCCCATCCACAAATGCCAAAAGAAGTCAGAGATTGTAAAATCGCTATTTTAACTTGTCCATTTGAACCACCAAAGCCAAAGACCAAACATAAATTAGATATATCTACTGTTGAGGAATTCAAAGTGTTACAAGAATACGAACAAAAGAAATTCCAAGAAATGATTGATTTGGTAAAACAATCGGGTGCAAATGTTGTTGCTTGTCAATGGGGATTTGATGACGAAGCTAACCATTTACTTTTAGCCAATGGGTTAAATGCTATAAGATGGATTGGTGGTTCTGAATTGGAATTATTGGCAATTGCCACCAATGGTCGTATTGTTCCACGTTTTGAGGACTTGACCCCAGAAAAATTGGGTACTGCTGGTGTTATTAGAGAATTAGAATTTGGTACTACTAAAGATCGTATGTTGGTGATTGAAGAATGTTCCAATACCAAAGCTGTTACTTGTTTCATAAGAGGATCAAACGAAATGATTGTTGCTGAAGGTGTTAGAGCTTTACATGATTCCCTTTGTGTTGTTCGTAATTTAGTCAGAGATAGTAGGGTAGTTTATGGTGGTGGTGCTGCTGAATTGACATGTTCTTTGGCTGTTTCTGAAGCTGCCGATAGACAAAAGGGTATAGATCAATATGCTTTTAGAGCATTTGCTACTGCCTTGGATACCATCCCAATGACTTTGGCTGAAAATTCCGGTTTAGATCCAATTGAAACTTTATCTTCCTTGAAAGCTAAACAAGTTAACGAAAACTCATCAAATTTGGGTGTCGATTGTCTTGGTAAAGGTACAAATAACATGAAAGACTTGTTTGTTATTGATCCATTGATTGGTAAAAGACAACAATTGTTATTGGCCACACAATTAACCAGAATGATTTTGAAAATAAATGATGTCATCATTAGCGGGAAAGACGAATATTAAGTAAAAAGGTTTGACAGATTGAAAGGTTCGTTTTAAGTTTTCTTTTTTTTTTTTACTATAATTATTATATACGTTAATTTTTCATACGGCTAGAGAATAGATATGCAGTGATTTGTAAAAATGATTTGAAACATAATGCTTTTATTATAGCTTCTAGCTTCTAGCTTCTACATTCCTTAGTGAATATGTATACATGAGATGAAAATAAATAGTTAAATAATCTTGGAAATCAAACAATTATTTCTTTTTAGCAGGGAACATTCCGTGCACCAATCTATCAAATTGCCAACTTTCTTTTGATGTATCAATTGGAAGATCTTCTTCACTTGCTTTGATAACATCAACTTTATTTAATTCAGTAAAAAGTTTACAAACTGGATCCACATACCATCTACTACCGTTAAGGCCAAACCATCCAATGTGACCACCATTAGTTGTGGTAACCATTGACAAGTAAGGATTTAACTTGATTTCCGAGTATGGCAAACTTCTTGCACCAACGATAGGATCGTCCAAACTATTGAGAATAACAAGTGGAACTCTAACATTTAATAATCTTTGTACAGGGGATGCTTTTCTATAGTATTCATCAGCAGAGTTTAAACCAAACATTTTCGCAGTGAATTGGTCGTCAAATTGTTTTAAAAATTTAACTTCGTATTTATCTGGATTTTCCATGTATTGTTTAACCAAATCATTAGCTACTAAAATATGATGAGCTTTCAACAACTTGAGCAAATTATTGGCCATGGTAGGAGAGTAAATATAGTGTCCAATAATGGAATCTCTCAAATGATAACTACTCTCAACAAAGTCCCATGGACAGGCAATAACAGTGGCTCCCTTGATTTGTTTTGGAACAAATTCACCTTCTTGGCCCAAATAATTTGAACAAATAGCAGCTCCTAATGAAAATCCCATCAAATAGACTTTTTTATTTGGCCATCTTTTAGTGACAATTTCATTGATAACATATCTAATATCATTAGTCCATAACCCATTGTACAATTGTGGAGAAGTGATTGTATGGTTAGCACACCCTCTTGCGTTCACCACAAGAGCATCAAAGCCATATGGCTCTTCGATAATTTTATCAACAACTGCACGAAGATATGCTTCATAAGATCCACCAGCCAAACCATGTAATACAACTAACAAAGGTTTGTCATCAGTATCATCAATCAAGTTTTCTTGAGGATTCTTATACTCTGTACGTGGCGGCAATTCTTTAGTTTGTGATTCAGGTTTGAAAGTTTCATGATTTGGATCGGTATTAAATTTGTTCTTTGAAATAGCATAATCCAAGGCAATGGTACTCTCACCGTTCCATTGATCATAATATAATTGCACACCATTTGGAAGAGTGTATGTTTTTGGCTCAATATTAATGATTTCTCTCTTATAGTTCACTTTATCTTGATTCTCAAACTTATGGAGAGCAGTGTAAGCGGTTTGGGTATGACCTGAGGATAGCAAAGGGTTGATTAAAAATGAATAGTTTGAATTGAACTCATGTACTGATGACTTGATAATGTCCGGTACAGTTGTAGCAACACTAGCGGACGAAGTAGAATTCTTTACTGCGAATTTAACTGGCAGATTAGGGAAATGAGCTTCAACTTTGGAAACAAAAAATCCTGACATTCTATTTGGGAATCTTATCTTGTTCAGACTGTATGTTTTACTTTATAAAAAATTCTATATCAGATCAAACCAAAAAGAAAAAAAAAAAAAAGATAAACAAAAAAAAAGGGCAACTAATCAATGATTTTATGTATGGTTGATTTTAGTTCTTTTTTTTTTCTTACTACCTTGATGAATTGAATATTGTAAGGAATTTCGGGATATATGGCATGAGAGATCACAAAACTCATATCCTCTTATATCCGGGGCATCATTTTATGTTGTACTTCCTGGAGTAGACGGAGATGATAAAGACAATTCTCTATTAATATGCAATACCATCACTCAATCCTGATCGGATTAAATGTCCTGTTTTGATTATTCCAAAAGTTATACATTGAACTCTCAACGCTGGGGCACGTGACACATACAATATTCGGATGTACATTTGTTCGGTTTAATTCTTTTTTTCTTTTACGCCAATTTGGAGTCCTTCTTTTCTTTTTTTTTTATACCCCCCCTAATTTTGACTGAGCAATACAATGATTCTGTTTCGATGGAATAAGATTCCTAGTATATTTTGAAAGCAGGGAACTGTAAGACTATGTGACGTATTACTATATACATCAGATACTAAATATAACCATGAGTTGTGTGTAAAACATGAGCGAAGTCCGAATTAGGGAATGCTGGTTCCTATTTAGATTATTATGAGCATGATGCAATTTAACGAAAAGGGGAATATTGTCACTTTGTACACGACCTCTCGGTTGATAAAGTGCACGATAAGAAGACAAGAAAATGATTGATTGTTACTAAAAGAGAATTTGTTGCCACTCTCACATAGCAAGCATTCTCAACACCCACATCCCGCACTTTATGGGTTAAGGAGCAAAAAAAGTTCACATACATAAAAAAAAAAGTTATTCAGAAATTACAAACTTTCCTTAATCCTTTTCTTTTCTTCGTATTCAATCTTCTTCTTCCATAGAAACAGAACAACCCCCGACAGCATTTTTTTTTGTTTGAAACGAAGAAGACTACAAGACTTAGGTGACAACAATTAAATTTTATATTTGCTTACAACTAATTCATTTACTTTCAATTGCATCCGCTATTCTTTATTCCTTTTTTTAATTTTTAAGTTTGTTCTAATTTTACTCTCTCTTAATTATTTCCTTTAGCCAAAAGTAACATACACTATGCAATTATCATTTTCGGTTTTATCAACCGTTGCTACTGCTTTATTGTCATTAACTACTGTTGTTGATGCTAAGTCCCACAACATCAAGTTATCCAAATTATCCAATGAGGAAACTTTAGATGCGTCCAATTTCCAAGACTACACTAATTCATTGGCCAACAAATATTTGAATCTTTTCAATGCTGCCCATGGAAATCCAACTAGTTTTGGTGTGCAACACATGTTGTCTAATCAAGAAGCTGAAATCCCATTCGTTACCCCACAAAAGGGTGGCAAATATGATGCTCCTTTGACTAATTACTTGAACGCCCAATACTTTACTGAAATTGAATTGGGTACTCCAGGTCAACCATTCAAAGTCATTTTGGATACTGGTTCTTCAAACTTGTGGGTTCCATCTAAAGATTGTTCTTCTTTGGCTTGTTTCTTGCACTCCAAATATGACCATGATGCTTCTTCCAGTTATAAGGCCAATGGTAGTGAATTCTCCATCCAATACGGTTCTGGTTCTATGGAAGGTTATATTTCCCAAGATATTTTAACTATTGGGGACTTGGTTATTCCAAACCAAGATTTCGCTGAAGCTACTTCAGAACCAGGTTTAGCCTTTGCTTTTGGTAAATTCGATGGTATTTTGGGTTTGGCTTATGATACCATTTCTGTTAACCACATTGTTCCACCTGTTTACAATGCCATCAACCAAGGTTTGTTGGACAAACCACAATTTGGATTCTACTTGGGAAACACCGAGAAAGATGAAAATGATGGTGGATTGGCCACTTTTGGTGGATATGATGCTTCCTTATTCCAAGGTAAGGTTACTTGGTTACCAGTCAGAAGAAAGGCTTATTGGGAAGTTTCCTTTGAAGGTATTGGTTTAGGTGATGAATACGCCGAATTACAAAAGACTGGTGCTGCTATTGATACCGGTACTTCCTTGATTACTTTGCCATCTTCATTGGCTGAAATCATTAATGCTAAGATTGGTGCCACCAAGTCTTGGTCTGGTCAATATCAAATCGATTGTGCTAAAAGAGATTCATTGCCAGACTTAACCTTAACTTTTGCTGGTTACAACTTTACCTTAACTGCACATGATTATATTTTGGAAGTTAGTGGTTCTTGTATTTCCGTTTTTACTCCAATGGATTTCCCTAAACCAATTGGTGACTTGGCAATCATTGGTGATGCATTCTTAAGAAAATACTACTCCATCTACGATTTGGAAAAGAACGCTGTTGGTTTGGCTCCATCAAAGGCATAGGTTAGCTTATTTTTTGTTTTAAGAATTTGATTTAAAAGTTAGTACCACCTTTTAATTTTTATTTTTTTTTTTTTTATTTTATTCTTCTAAAATTCTTAAATTTTCAATCTATATTTAGATATAAACACAAGGGAGGCGTTAGGTATTTTTACGATATTATTCCTTCGGTTTGGTTTATTTTGATAAACGATAGAAATTTAGAATATTTTTAGGCCCCCCCCTTTTTTTTTTCTTTTCTTTCATTAATTGTATACACTAATAAAATAAAAACACTAGTTTGTATTTCTAATGTACTTGCCGTATCTCTAATGTATAGAATTTACATAGAAGAGGCTGGTTATACAGATGTACAGGAGGATCTATACAACTGGTAGTCCCAGTGCGGTTTGTGGTTTGAAATTCCTGCAGGAAATCAAAGATTTTTAATTTTACAGCCAGCCATCTTTCTAATTAATATTTTTTTTTCTTTCCTTTCTTTCTTTCAGTTCTGCCCCCAGTGCCCTAAAATATTCCACCCAATTTTTTTTTTAATAAATATTACATATACATTTATGATGTCTACAGATCACACATTACAGATCAGAAAGAATTTAAACTTTTATTTTTTGATTTCAACTTGCTTTTAATTGCTGGTGTTTGTCTACATTTTTTTTGTTTTTTGATTTTCTTTTAAAATTCCCCAACTTATCGTCATATCAACTTAAAAGTTTATTAGAGCAGTTTTTATCTCTTTTGGTTAAAATACAGGCTACTTTCATCGTCTATTTAAACTCACCCACATACTGCAAGTTAGTTCGTACATTTCGATACATCAACTTTGGTAATCATGTCCAATTCACCACATGCAGAGGTTTCTCCTGTATCATATAAAAACAAGGATAAAACCTTGAATCATAAAAATGATTCCTTTTCAAAGTCGAATTTCCAAAATTCTTCCACTCCAGCAACATTCCTTCCACCATTACCACTTACACCACCATTGCCTCGTACCAAGGATAATATATTTCAGGCACCAATGTCTCAAGCAATTTTAAATAGATTAGAAGTTGAATCTACCTCGACTAAATCATTACCGATTTCTTTTCCATATTACTTTTTAGATCAAGAAGACCCGCAAGATACGTTCCATCTTTTACGTTCTGAAACTGACTCAGTGGTTCAATCCCCAAAAGAAAAGGTCTTACCACTATTACCAGCATCACAAACCCCACAAATCAAAGGTGCTTCTGCTCGACCATACACCCCTATTGACCAAAATATGGTTAAAACATATAACGAATTCAATCCAAAACGATTTTCACATTTCATAGTTGATGAACAAAATCCTCATGTCAGTCAGAGATTGGATAATCTTTCCATAGTTTCACCATCATTAGAAAGTGCGGGACATGAATTGATAAGAAGTCTCACTCCAATGCAGAAGAATACAAGGAATTCAGAACTGATAATGAATCCAGATAGGCATAATCATCATAATCATCATCATCAGATTGGACGTGCTGAAGTAGTAAATACTCCTACTAGAGATATTTCTGATTCCATGGGTTCTCAAGCAACTATTTTCTCCACTCGTCAAGATACTCCATTGCTCACCCGAGGTGAGTATAATCGAAAAAAAGGTTCTAGTTTATTATTCAACAGGAAATCTAAACGAACCAGTAATGTCAGAGTACAACCATCTTCGAGTTCGAATTCGAGCTTGACTAGACGTAATGCCATTAAATTCAAACAAGGAAGTTGGCTATACAGATTAAAAATGAGTATCAAGAAAATGATTTCAAAGTTTAAATTTTACAGTTTCAAAGTTTCATCTAAAAGAACACCAAGTGTTAAAAGGTCTGGCACTTTACAAAGTTTACGAAGAAGAAGAGAAAATCCACAACCAAGAGATATTAAGAGAATCAAAAGTATCAGAGCTGGATCATCACCTTTTAATATTTCTGCTCCGGTAACTAATCCTCATTTGGGTAAACAGCCAGTGTTTAAGGTTGCAAGAATTGATGATGTATTGAAATACAGAGCTGGTGCTCCTAAGGAAAATGTGAATTTGTATGGTATTGATGAATCAGTAGGTAAAATGAACCATTTATCAGAATATATTTATCAGCAAGAAGCGGATTATTTCAAAAAACATGGTATTAACAATTCAATGAATATTGCCAATAGTGGAGAAAAAAATAGTGATTCGAAGTCTATGTTACCATCTCCTAACTTTGATGAGTCTCCAAGTGAATTCTTAACTGATTCTGTTACAACTCATGCAAAAAGCAATCCACCAATTCCTCCTCCACATTTAGATCATTCTTTCACAATATCAAGAAATTTAAGTCCTCAACGTTTCCCAGCACCAGCGCCAGAACCAGAAAATACATTGAATCATCAGAATATTGTTGAATTATGGGAAAAATATTTAAGATTAGTATTGTATAAGAGAATTCAATTACGTCAAGAAATCAACATGTTTCAAAACTTTATGGTAAGTGAATTCGCCAGTACCACCAACACCCATGGTTCAAAGAAGATACAAAATTCACATAAACCTGTTTCTTATAATAATGAATTATCACCTGTACAATGTCAACAAGAAAAAAGTATTACTAACAGTAGTACCAATAATGGTTCTTTGGTATATACTGAAACTAATACCTTAGAAATGGTTAAATCTATGGCTGGCGAAACATCAATAGTTAAATCTAATTCAACAAGTCAAAGAACCAATAGTTATTCGGAAAAGAATTCAGATAATGCTTCTGTTTATACTTCAACATCCCTTGAATCTAGTGATGTAAATAATGATAAAGATGAAGAATTTACTACTAAAGTATTGAATAGAAGATCCATGTTAGGTGAAATGTTAGAGTATCTGTCTGAAGAAGATGATGATGATAACGATGACATTGATCATGATGATGATGACGAATTGTCTATTAATAAAGCAAATTCAATTATTAGTAAACAATCAGATATAGCATTAAAGACGTATGGTACTGTGTTAAGAAGGGTAATTCAAAATTAAATTCTTCGTTAAAAAGATCTTATGGTTTAAATCATAGTTTAAGTTCTATTGCTGCTAATGAATAAGTTATAATAATGTATACAACAAATGTAGTTAAAGTAATAATAATAATAATAATAAATTATCTTTTTATTTTTTTCCCTATTCATTCAAATTAAATAAAAACTATATATATACAAGTAATTTAAAATCTCAATAACAACATGTAATTTAAATAAATAAATAAAAAAAAATAAATAAAACAAACAAAGACTAGAAAGAAACAAGGTAATTAATAAGCTAAAGCTATAACAAATATATATACAAAAAAAAGAAAATCAGTTGAAAAACGTAAACAATATTAATCAAAAAATAAAGTTAGTTTTCCACTTTAGCATATCATTACCATAAACATTAAGTCATTTCAATCTTTATTCCTTCTTTTCTTATTCAATAAAATCCATGTGCATGATCATAAGTTTCATTCATTCACTAAAAATCAAGTTTAGTTCTTTGGTTGTTCACCTGAAGATTCACCACCGTCTTTGTACAAGTCTTTGAAAACATTAATGGCTTCGTTTTGTAATTCTTCAGTCTTTTGTTTCAATTCTTCTGGAGAAACTTCTTCACCAGCTTGAGCTTTCAAGACAATTTGTCTCAATTCTTGGATTTGGTTTTGAACCTTTTCAACGGCTTCGGAAGCTAATTTTTCTTTGTGTTCGTTCAAAGAGTTTTCAGTATCGTTACATAATTGATCGGCTCTGTTGGCATTTTCAATAGCTTCTTTCTTAGCTTTATCTGATTCGGCGTATTTTTCAGCATCATTGACCATCTTTTCAATTTCAGCATCAGACAAACCAGAAGAACCAGCAACGGTAATAGAAGCATCCTTGTTAGAAGCCTTATCACGAGCAGAAACCTTGATGATACCATCAGTGTCAATATCAAAAGTAACTTCAATTTGTGGAACACCCTTTGGAGCTGGTGGAATACCAGACAAGGTAAAGTTACCAATCAATTTGTTGTCTCTGGTTAATTCTCTTTCACCTTGGAAAACTCTGATTTCAACAGAAGTTTGACCAGCAGAAGCAGTGGAGAAAATTTGAGATTTCTTAGCTGGAATAGTGGTGTTTCTAGAAATCAATCTAGCGAAAACACCACCCATGGTTTCAATACCCAAGGACAATGGAGTGACATCCAACAAAACAACATCTTTGACTTCACCAGCCAAGATACCACCTTGAATAGCAGCACCCATGGCAACGGCTTCATCTGGGTTAATACCTTTAGATGGTTCTTTACCGAAGATAGATTTGACGGTTTCAACAACCTTTGGCATTCTTGACATACCACCAACAAGAATAACTTCAGAAATATCGGAAGTGGACAAACCAGCATCTTTCAAAGCTTTCTTACATGGTTCAACAGTCTTTTTGATCAATGGGTCAACCAATTGTTCAAATTGAGCTCTGGTGATCTTTTGGTTGATGTGTTTTGGACCGGAAGCATCAGCAGTAATGAATGGCAAGTTAATTTCAGTAGAAACAGTAGAAGACAATTCAATCTTGGCCTTTTCAGCAGCTTCTCTGATTCTTTGAATAGCCATCTTGTCTTTTTCCAAGTCAAGACCAGATTCTTTCTTGAAGTTTTCAACAATATATCTAACCAAAGTGATATCGAAATCTTCACCACCCAAGTGAGTATCACCATTAGTGGATTTGACTTCAAAGACACCAGCACCGATATCCAAGATAGAGATATCGAAGGTACCACCACCCAAATCGAAGACAGCAACAACTTCACCATCTTTCTTTTCCAAACCGTAAGCCAAAGCGGCGGCAGTTGGTTCGTTAATAACTCTCAAAACGTTCAAACCGACAATCTTACCAGCATCCTTGGTAGCTTGTCTTTGAGCATCATTGAAGTAAGCTGGACAAGTGACAACAGCACTGCTAACTTTCTTGTGCAAAGCAGCTTCAGCAGTTTCTTTCATTTTGTTCAAAATGAAACCACCAATTTGTTGTGGGAGTATTGTTCACCTTTAGCTTCTAACCAAGCATCACCGTTGTTGTGTTTAACAATCTTGTATGGAACTTGGTTAATGTCTCTTTGGACTTCGGCATCTTCATAACGACGACCAATCAAACGTTTAGTGGCAAACAAAGTGTTGCTTGGGTTAACAACAGCTTGACGTTTAGCTGGAATACCAACTAATCTTTCGTTATCTTTGGTGAAAGCAACAATAGATGGGGTAGTTCTACCACCTTCAGAGTTTTCCAAGATCTTTGGGGTCTTACCTTCCATAACAGCAACAGCTGAGTTGGTGGTACCCAAATCAATACCAATGACTTGACCGGTTGGGGCAGCAGTAGTGGATTGAGCACGAGTCAATGATTTTGGTAATTGACGGCCAACGTTTTTCAATGAGGTTCTAGCAGACAACATCTTTCTTTTTATAATAAATAAAACTATTGAATGAAAATGCTAACTTTCTTTAGTTCAGTAAAAACAAAAAAGGAATAAAAAAAAATGAAAAGAAAAATTGAAAGAATTTTTTTTTTTTTTCGGTATATGAAAATTCGGGGGAGCAAAAGTGAAAATTTTTATATTCATTGGCAAGAAAGTGTGATGGAATGTTATAGAACAAATTGACTCTTATTCGGTTTGGTACACGACTTTTTTTTTTTTTTTTTTTAATTTTGTCTTGTCACTGGTCCGACCGGAGTAATCAATCACAATAGTGGTAATGAAATGATTACATACCAGTATATGCAAAAGAGAACATAGGAGAATAGTCTAGAATGTTTTGAATTGTATAACGAACACTTGAGACATATACCATGTCTCCGGTAGATGACACTGGGCATTTCTTTTGTGCGTAAGACCAAAAAATATGAATAAGTTGAAGTACTGGTCAGAAATTGATAATAGATAAGTAACTTTAGTGATTTACAGTATTATGTTATATCTATAACAGATTGCAAAGATATTAACAGTTATCCTCTATTTGGATTATTTATATTGCGGGATTAAGATATCAATGACATATTTCAAAATCTCGGAATTCAAATCCCGGGGATATAGTCATGCTCTGGTTAATATCACAAATTAAATACATTAAAACAAAAAAAAATAATACAAACTATACAAAATCAATCTTAAATATGTAAATACTTAAAATAGCAAGCTAAAGCCAAAAGAAACTCTTTTGTTAATAATAATGTTTCATTAACCATCTAAATCTTCTGGTAAATTACCATTCATCAACCAAGTTAAGGATTTCTCTTTACGATAATCTTCAAGATACTCAATAACTTCATCTGCAGTCTTACCATACTTGAGAACACCTCTTTGAACTGCATCACACAATTTCTTTCTTCGTTGATATCTTTTCGATTCCTTTGATCTGGAATCACCTCTCCATTCGTGTTTACCATATTTTGCATCTAAGCCACATAAAGGTTCTTGACCTTTGTAACCACTATAAAACTCATCATAGATTTCTTTCACAGTTGTTGGATTGTGTATAAATACAATCTCGATCTTTCTAGGCACATGAGCTTTAGAAGATGATCCAGACAGACTGTTAAAACCAGCTTCTTCTGCTTTTCTCTTGGTGACTTTCTTTTTTGGTTTCTGAGAACTTTGGGATGGAAGTTGAGATGTGCCTTGAAGTGCTTGTTGTGATGGTTGCTGCTGTTGCGGAGGTGGTACTTGGGTTGTAGCTGATGGTTGTTGTTGGTTTGCTTGTGCTTGAGCCTGGACTGCTGCTGTGGCAACCGCTACTTGATGTAATGCCGGATCCATATTGCTATCAAGATGGCCAGAAAGATCCTGTTGAATATGAGCATTACGTTGTTGTTGTTGCTGTTGTCTTTGTGCTTGACGATGTTGGTTATGTAAGATTTGTTGTTGCTGCTGATGATGGTTGAGTCCATGATGGGAAGTTAATTGATCCATTTGGCCTTGAATATCACCAACATCCACATCTTCTTGCAAAGCTTGTATTGAGTTTAAAACAGCATCATCTTGTGATTTCTTGTCCAATAAATCACCAATCAAAGACGTTACCTTATCTATTTTGGAATTCTGATAATCACTGTATTGCTTTAACAATGCAACTTCTTGTTGTAATGTAGATACTTTCTCTCTTTCTATATTCAACTGGGTGGTAAGCTTATCAATTTTATTTTCAAAATAAGATATAGTATCTGACTCATTCATGGTGTGATGGTTTCGTAAAAAATTCTGGATTTAAGTTTAATCAATAGTATACTCGAGTAGCAATGCACTAATAATCAATCAGGAAATTAGTAAAGTAGATATATTGATGGTTGACTAGTTGCAAAAACTAATGAAAAATGTCTCTATTTTGATTTGTTTTTGTTGAAATGTCTCTTTTTTTTTTTTCTATTTATTTTTTGTTCTCTCTTGACAATTTTGGGTTCAACGTTAAAGGGGGGAGAAGGAGAAGAAAAAATAAAAACAATTATAAAAATTCTTAGCCTCTTACACGACTGCACCTTAGGGATCAACAGATAGAGGAGAACTTAAGAAATTAGCGAATGGAGACTTCTACAAAATTTATTGAACAATATTAATATAATGAGAATAATATATATATTTATTAAAACCAAATTGCTAGAAATGAAACAACATTAGTAGAAATTGAAGACTGTAATCTATTACTTAGAAATCAATTCATAGTCATTCTAACAACTTATGGTAAAAACCGAAAATTCGCAACCCGAGAAAGATTCTACACCATTCAAAGCTGAAGAGGAAAAAAAAAAAAGTGGATGAATTTTTATTCTTTCCTTTTTAGAATTATGATGATATTTATACTATTCCACATTTTCCTTCTTTATAGTAATAAGAATTGATGCATACAGTAAAATGTTTTTCTTCAATGTCTGCGTGTTCTTTTTTTTTTATTATTTTACCTTGATACGACGCGTCAACTGTTTTCAATCTGGTTTTGCACATACAGTACATATCATTCTAATTATGCTTACGCATAAGGAGATTTTAATATATTCAACTTGTCTCATGTCAAAATACATCGACAAATTATCTTAAGAGCCCTTATGGTTTGTGACAGAAGACAACAATTCTGAAAATCCGACGTTAAATCGTACATTATTCTAGGAACCATCTACTCATAATCTTCTTCCTCTAATTCATCGAATTTGGAAATCAATTCTTCACCAATAAGTGCTAGAATAGCACATCCTAAATGAACCAGACGGTATTCGGCATCCATACCAAAAACTTTTCTTGTTGCAATTTCCAACTGGTCCAAGTCTGACAGTTTGGGAAGATATAACCCTATATTGTTGGTAAATTTTTTAAATTGAGTCAACATTTTAGTTAATGGAAATGATGGCATGGATTCTAAATCAAATCCATCTCTTGAATAATCCACTCCTCCCCAAGGAGGTGAGGAAAATATAAAATCAAATGGTTTCTCTTCTTCTTCTTCTTCTTTATTCCATCGATTATTACCTTCACCACCCCATGCACCAGTGGCACCACCAGTAGCGGTATCACCGTGTTCTTCACCATTCTCGTTTATCTGTAAAAACTCTTCATCGTAATCGACATCTTCATTATCTTCATTTTCTAATTCCTCCTCCTCCTCAGGAAATTCCCATTCATCGATCATATCATCACCATTTTCTGTATTGTTATGATCATCAGCTTCAGTAGAACCAGCAGCAATAATTTCCTTTGGAATCCAGGAATTATCTTGAGAAAGGACATTCCAATCTCCATTTAATGTTATTACATGATCTCGTACGCCATAAATCTCGCTGTTGTGACTGGTACAATATAAATTAATTGGATTAATGTCAATAGCAACAACATAATCAAAAAAATATGCAAATTGTATGGAATTTCCTCCACCTCCACATGCAACATCACAACATCTTGTGGCATTAGGCAATAATTCTTTGAATAATTCTGCAATATATATAGCTGTTTCTTCAGGTGTAACACTATACCATAATTCAGAATTCAAATAGATACCTTCATCAAACTTTGAAAAAAGCTTATATCTTCGTTTCCAAAATTTTTTTACATCATTAGGAAGTGTATGATATGTATGTGTGAGTAATTCTCCATTATAAGAATGTTGTTGTTGTTTCCTAAGTGATTTTGGATCGGTAGAAATTGTTGAACTATATGCTAATGGATCAAATGTATATGCTGGTGGTTCTGTGTCTTCCTCTTCGTCCTCCTCATCCTCTTCCTCTGAAATGGTCGGATCAAATTTGGTCACTGGTTCTAGATCTGTTTCATGTTCCACTTCTAATTGTGAATCCGATTCTGATTCTAACTGTAGTTCTGATTCTTGGTCTCTTTCCTCGGTGTCTAATACTACTCTCTGATCAACTTCGAGTTCCTCTGTATGTCCATTATTTTCAGGATTGTCATTTTTAGAATGTTTCTTCTTCTTTTTCTTTTTTGATTTCTTGAGAATTAATTCCTCGATGAGATTAGTCTTCTTCTTCTTCTTCTTTTTTTCAATTTTCAGACTTTCTGATTCCTTCTTCAATTTCTTCTTTTTCAATTCCTTTTCTTTCTTCTTGTTTTCTTTCTTTTTGGTTGCCTTTGATTTTTTCTTTGTATTCTTGGTTATTTTACTAGCATCGGAATTAATAATGGGGGAGTTGCTTCCTTTGGTATCACTCTTTTTACCCATATTGGCCAAAGCTTGGTTGTGTTACCTTTGTTTAGTAGGGAAATTTTTCAGAGTATTATTTTTTCTCTCAACTCTTCGCCTTACATACTGCTACAATTTTCGTTACTAAATGGTTGCACGACAAACAAACAAACAAACAAACAAAAAAATTGCAAAAATCTCAAACATATAATACAAATAATTAATAAAGAAAAAAAAAAATAAAAAACTAAACAAAAAGCAAACTATATACTTCGATATCTAAACTTTGCAACTATCTAAATCTTCCAAAGTTTGTCACCTTGACGGAAGAATTTATTTTGATCAATCATAATATTGAAACCTGCCTCAAGTTCTTCATTGGTGAATTTATCTTCTTGTTCCATTTGATCATTAACAGCATTCACAACATCTTCATAAACTGCAACATTACCTTCATTATTAAATAATTCTGAACGAGATACGTTAGCCAATATACTCTTGAACGAATTTAATCTTTCTGAACTGATACCACTTACAGATGATCCTTGTTGCTGGGCATTGCCTCTTGATCCTGAAGTCAAAGGCTGTTGTGGTTGTTGTGGTTGTGGTTGAGAAGAGCTTAAATGGAATTGTTCCAATTCTTCACCAACACCTTCATCATCATCACCAGTATCACGTTGGCCAAGTGGTGGTTCTGGAGTAATAGAAGGAGAAGCCTGTTGTCGTGCTGCACGACGTTGTTGTTGTTGTCGTTCTCTTTGAGTTCTTGCTCTGGTTCTTCTACTTGTTGGTAAAATTTCTTCTTCTGAAACCTCCAGTTCTTCATCAACTTCTTCTTCTACTTCTAATTCATCGTCAGATTCCAATGCTTCCCTGGTTCTTGGTTTCTTGGTATGTTTTCTAGCAACTTCTTTAAATAATGCGTATCTCAATAATTCTTCAGCAACCTTGGCATCTTTAACATCAACCGTTTTGGATAATCTAACTTTGGCATGTGCTGTCGCAAGACGAATTAATGTTTCTAAAGTTCTTGCTGTAATTGGAGAAGTATTTCTTTGGTTATTACCTATCAAATCATTTCTTAATGAAGAATATGTACCAACAATATGATCAGATGCCGCTTTACTTAATACTGGCTTAACTCTTTGTTTGGCGTATTGAACATATTTCTTTAAAAATGGAATTGAAATAATATTACCAGATTTTTTGTTGGTGATACCAGCATGTAATAATGCATTGAATTTTTCAAACATTGGTTGCTCCAAAAGTTCTTGTTCATTGGTTTCATCATTACCAACAGCTAAAGTAACACTTGACTTTTCTCTAATTGGTTCACCTTCCATCAACCCTGGAGGAATAAATCTATGCATTCTCAAAACATGCTCAGAAATAACTCTATCCCTGGTAGCATTGACATCATCAGTTACAACGAATAATAAATCAAAACGTGACAATAATGAATCTGGCAAAGCAATATTCTTATGTGGATCTTTGTGAACATCATATTGCCCAAAAACAGGATTAGCAGCTGCAATGACGGAACAACGAGCATTCAAGGAGGTATGAATACCAGCTTTTGCAATGGTGACAGTTTGTTGTTCCATTACTTCATGAATAGCAACTCTATCGGTTTCAGACATTTTATCAAATTCATCAATACAAACAATACCTCTATCGGCTAAAACCATTGCCCCTGCTTCTAGTCTTCTTTCACCAGTTTCTTTATCTGTAGTAACAGCAGCAGTCAAACCAACACCCGAAGAACCTCTACCAGTAGTTGCAATCGCCAATGACGCAGTGTTCAAAACAAATCTTAAAACTTGGGACTTGGCAGTGGAAGGGTCACCAACCATCAAGATGTTAATGTCCCCTCTTAAATGGGTACCATTATCCAAATTTTTTTCAACACCACCCATCATCATAAGCAAAACAGCCTTCTTAATATATTCAAATCCATAGATAGATGGAGCCAATGAACTTGATAAAACGTCGAAGATCTTTCTGTTTTTGGAAAGTTTGTTTATATTTCTAATATCTTGATCAGTAATCTTTTCTTGAGAAGCAACACCCGTTGATCTGGCGTGTAACAAATAAACTGAATTACTTAAAATGACAGTTTTAAATGAAGAACTGTTATTGGAACCACCACCAAGGGCACGATAAACACCAACAACTTGAACACGGTCACCTGGTTTGGTTAAGTCAACTAAATCATCATCCAATATAACATCTACTGATCTTGGTAATTGACCTGCTGGTGCAGTTTCTGGCATTTCTTGAACGGAGATTTTTTGATAATCTCTATAAGTTGAATAACCATATTCTGTAACTAATTTATTACCTTCCATATCTTCAGTTGGATAAATTGCCGGTGTTGAAATCGCATCAAAAGAAGTTGTTTGATCACGATATTCACGAGCATAAAATCTTCCTGTCTTATCCGCATAATGAACTGATCTTATAACTTTTGGTCTGACTAAGGAAGCTCTAGTTACAATACCTTCAATGGAGACCATTTTGGAAAGATAACCTGAATCAATGGATCTTGGAGTAAGTGAATGATTACCGAATGCACCAGTAAATGACAAGTAATATTGTTGGTTTGGATCATAGTTATCATGATCATAAGCCGGATCATTTCTGTCATAGATTGCCAACACGGTATCTCTTAAAGCACGTTCACAAGCTGGCAAAAAATCAGCTGGTTGATTAAGTAAACCACTCCAAAATTCTCTATCAAATTCTCTAATTTCATCAATTGAAACACTTAATCTGAATCTCCCTTTAGTTATCATATCTTTAATTTGACTTCTATAATCTATTCCAGAATTAGCATCAATTCTATCTAAAAATTCTTGAAATCTTCTAACTCTATCACCAAAAATGGCATCTTGTGGTTGTTGAGTATCATCTTGAGTTTGTTGCGGTTGTTGAAATGATGGAACTCCACCAAATATAGGACCATCCATGCTTAACTAATATATATATATGTATATATGAAAATAAAAGAATGACTTTGCAGAACAACTAATAAAAAGAAAGTAAGCAAAAGTAGAAAAAAACAGTTTATAATCTGTTACTTGTATTCTTGATTTTTCTTTTTTTTTTTTTTGATTAAAAGGATATTAAAGAGAAAAAGGGAGAAACACGGCAGACAGTGAAATTTTAGAGAATTTTTTTTTTTTTTTCTTGTGTGTGAAGAGACGTGTATTTCATTAAGTTTCCTAAAATGGACAAATTAAATTGTGCCATGCACTACTCTCTATACAAAAGACCAACCTTCCATTAAAGCAGGTTTATTATTTTGTTTAGAAATTTCAAAAATACTATCAAACTCTTCAAATTCCAAAGCAGAATTTTTATCTTTAAATCTTCTTTCATATTCACTTTGTAATAAGGAATTATAACTCCAATCCAAGAAATCTTCCATATTATAACTTGGTTTTCTAAATGGTTCACCAAATATTTTTGCCAATGTAGCCACATTTGGGTGATAATGGCTCATTAATGTTTCCAACTCCCATAATGATGATTTAATAGCTTGTGCGTTTAATGGGTTTTTTTCGTTGACATCAAATGGGTCTTTATAATCAGAACCCACATCAGTATTGTGCAACATTATCATACAGGTTGGATGTCTTTTTAATAAATTATAAATAAATGGAATGATGATAACCACACCGGAAGCACTGGCGCCGGCTGATAATCTGGCTAATTTCTTGATAAATGAAGCAACCAAACTTGCAGATAAATGAGTAGAAGTCAAGAATAAATCACATAATCGGAAAAATCTGGAACGATACTTGGTATACAACAATTCGGGTGTTAATAAAGAATACAACTTGGTATAGAAATCAGGATACTCTAAATTGTAGTTCTTCATTAATTCATATAAAGAGTTCAATGCAAGGATTGGGACAATCAAGTCATCAGTAATATCATAGCAATCAGTTAAGAAATCCATTAATGATTGAGCCTGTGCCATATATGGAATGATCCTCTTGTGTAAAATTAAGAACACTGACTTGTATTGTACTTGTAATAATGGGTAAGAAAGCATTTCAATAATATCTTTTTGGTATTGTGATTTGAACTGGTTGTGTTTGTATAAGGCTACTGGTAATTTAACGGTTTTATCGTTGGTAATCCAAAGTTGTTCATCTTCCAATGACTTTTCATTAAATAATAAACCATTTCGTATAATGGTTAAATAGTTTGCAAAAATAAGCTGTAACTCAGATTCTGGTTTTTCTTGTTTCCATTGATTTAAAGTCTCGGATAAATTGTTGAAGAAATAGAATTGTAAATCCCAGTATTTCGAAAATTTTTCAATGAATTCCAATATTATAAAGTTGTTTGTAGTACCATCATGTAATATTTCACCATTCTTGCTTTGTAATAAGGATTCTATAAATGATCTGTATGTTAAAGTTGGGAATGAAACTTCATCAGATATTGACTTACGTTTGCTTTCCAATTTCACAAAATTTAACATTATATCCAATAAATCTAGTTGTAAAGATGTTGGAGTAAATAATTTCTGACAAATATATTCATTAATCAAGGTTTTGAAAGTGTTATATTTATCGGCTACCCATTTAATAACAACCTTTTTGTCTTCATTTGCTTTGGCTGTCTTGGCACTTAAATCATCATTTACTTTATTGAAATTCTTATAAAGCAACAGAGCTAATTGACGGCCAAAATTTTCCACTTCTATATTCTTTCCTTCTTGTAATTTTTCTTTGACTAAGGAAAATTGGTTCAATAATGTGACGAAATTATTAAATTTCAATGAAGTATCAATTTCAATACTTAACTTTGATATTTCATCTAATGACAATAATGAATTGACATCAGTTTTGTTAGCACTCTTAACTTTCTTTGATTTGGATTCTGTTCCACTCTTAGTTGCCTTTCTCTTTGGTGCCATTATTTGGTTGACTTTGTTTTTAACTATTTAAGGTCTTCTCGTTAGGGCTTTAGGATACTTCTAAAATATTTCAATTTTTTTTTTTTTTATTTTTTCAAATTGGAAAGCTCAAGATGAGATGTGTGTTTCTAGCTAGGTACACGACCCCGTTTTTTTTTTTTTTTTTTTTTTTAGTATTATTTTCGTTACTATAAATATGTTCGCATAGAAGTGAAAATTTTTATATTCTTTTTCCCCTTCTTTTTCTTTTCTTCTTTGTATGACCTTCCAAGTTTTATACTTACATGATGAAATCTCGCGTATAATCAATATTTATCCCTTCTTTTGATATGTCATCCTGTATGAAATTGTTGAGTTTTTCACCTTTTAGGAGAATTATTCCGATTCTTGTACATCAAAGGGATGATTGTCAATTGAAAATGACTTGACCGTCAGGGTTAATTTATGTGATGAAGGTGTTCGGCGCAAACCATATCTTGTTACATTTATTATCGGACGCTAATGAGAGCTTCTGACCCAGAATAAAACATCGAAGAATAAACATGTCATACGAAAATAGGATAATTTAAAAATATACAATATTGTATTCCATACACACATCGATACTTTTTGTAGAGAGACAAGCAATTAACTATAATAATTAAATATTAATAATAATAATAATAATAATACTTTCCTTAATATTTATGCTATAAATTATAAAACTAAAAACAACTCACCAGAATGAACACCAACCAATGTAATGTTGACACAAATTTTCCACACTTGTTGCTTGTTGAATCAATTTATCAACTTGTGTTGGTACATCTAATCCTCTCAAACGTTTTATATCATTACCAGTCAATTTATCAGTGATTCGTTTTAAAACTAATGCTGCTCTAGCGTTTCTAATTTCTAATTCGTTTTGTTTTTGTAATCTAGCAGCTTCTTTATCATCAATTTGCCCTCTTCTTAATAAATCAGCAGTATTGACTTGTGGAACCCTAATTCCTGTAGCCTCAGCCAACGCTTTGGTTGGGAAATCGAAACCCCAATTAATTAAAGGATCATAAGCAAATGCTTCCAAAATTGCCATCAATGATTCCTTGTTGTCACGCAATACTCTCATAACATGTTCACAAGTGATTCTAAATGACCCTTCAATTCCACTTACTTCCATGGCATAATTAAGCATTCTTGTAAGTCTAAATGGAACCTTTTCTGGATACTTTTCACGTAATATAGCGGCTTCAAAACAGTCACCAAAATCAATATGGATAACCTTACCAGTGATTCTATCCAACATCAAGTTAGAAGGATGTCTATCACCTAAACCTAAAATATATCCAACCATCGACATAACTGCTAATGATCGAGTATAAGTTGTTCTTCTATCTAACCAAGCTTCAGATGATTTTGATTTCAACCACAACACTTTATACAAATCTTGTCCTTTACAGTTATCCAAAGCACTTGTAAAAACTTCAACCTTCTGTAATAAAGTCAACAGGTCATAATCTGGTGCCATCTGTAACAATAACCTATGTTCAATATTCAACATAATACTTCTTGATTCTCTGTATCCCTTTATCAATACATGGAATGTGTCACTATTAGGAACCCAACCTAACAATCCAACTTTTGGTGATAATGGAATAGCCGAGTACTGTTGAATGTCCAAATGTCTCTTAAAACATTCAGGATCATTTACCAATAAAGTGTTGACCAATCCAAATAATTGCATAACCAAATTATCTTGTCTGATATCTTCGTGACCTTTCAATACATATTGATAATCTTTACCATCACTACCTTTACAAGAACACTTTCTTGGTCTTTGTTTAGAAGAAATAACGGAGAATGTTGGATCAAAACGAACAATTCGTATAACCGGTTTACCGGCTTGATAAGTACCAGGTACAGCCAATTCTAAATCACGTGCTTGCTCCAACTTAGGTGAGACATATTGCAACTCAAGACTAACCAACTGTTGCAATTGTTTAGATATTCTTCTAAAGACATTATAATAAATATCCCATGCTTGATTCAAGTTGGTTATATCTTTGGTTCTTCTGAAATTAAGAACCCATTCAAATGCATCAGCAAGTTCTCTACCAAAAGCATTAGTAAATGCTTGTTCTCTCATGGTAGCAGGACCCTTTTGTAACATTTGGTGTAATGGCTCTAAAGTTTCAAACATTTTTTCGGTATTATGTTCTCCAAAGAAAAACCTACTGGCATCTTCTAAAGCATCATGCCATTGTTCAAGCCACAATACTGCAACTCTGATAAGTTCAGGAGTCACCAATTCAGCTTGTTCTACTAATGTCTCAGAATGTACTCTCATCTTTTCAATTATGGACTGTGCTGCTTTTTTACGACTAGTGGATTCTGAAGTAATAGCAACGGTTAAAGGATACACCAAAGCTTGTGGATGAGCTTTACCTAATTCTGCCAATAAACCAAACAATGAACGACTAACAATTTCGTTTGGTTGGTGAATACGGGAGATTAATTGAGGAACCACTTCTAACCAATTATCTATTTTAACCATATTGAAACCTTCGGTCATTGCTTGAGCGGCCTCTGGAATACCACCAAATTTGAACCACAATGTAAGTAATCTCAACATATCTTGAAGTGAGTTCGAATGAGATAAGGCAATAGAATGGAAAAACCCTTTGATTGAAGGAATAACATGCCTTTGAACTGCTTCAATTGGAATGATATTAGCTTGTTGTTGTTGTTGCGGCTGCAGTTGTTGCTGATTTTTGGTTTTCAAATCATCTCCATTACGTTCTTCATCCAAGAATTCAATCTTGTTGCTGGATACCCCACTGCTAGCAGGAGCAT